>NDGN011306201.1:0-12116 GCA_002564285.1 Tympanoctomys barrerae
TATATATATATATTAGGATAGATATACAGCTACTTTCTCTTAGTTCATTGAGAAGAAAGGTTTATACTAACACTGTTTAGACAAAGATATGTCTGCAGCTTGTCCTCTGAATAACTACTATGAAGGCAACAATACGCAATGTACTAATTACTTTAACTATCCTACCAACCTGTTTTGAAACTATTTCATTGCTATTTTATCTTTTTTCTCATTAAAATCAATAAAAAAAGAAAATTAAAGAAAAGTGACCTTAAGCCAGGGAAATTGCCCCCCAAGGGAAAGTGCCTTCGACTTTCTGTTTTCTGACTTCATTCCTGTGTTTGCGTTCTGCCTCATTCTGCCTCTTCATATTCTTTACCAGCATCAGAGCCTCTTTTCTGTTTCAGTTGGTTTTAATGAATTTTCCATGCAACTTAAAAAATTGGATGCTTTTGCTTACTTTTTTCTCATTTAAATTTGAATGTGATGCGATGTGTGTGTGTGTATGTTTGTGTATGTTGTACGCATGTGTAAGATACTATTTAAGAAGAATTTAAGTATCTACACTATGAATGAATGATGCATGAATTGGTTGGAGAGAACTGGTTGGCATAAAGTTAGAATCGTGTCTGAATATGCATCATATATGTCTTCCAAATTCTTGCAACTTTATCATGAAACATTTAAGGAGAGGACAAGTAGCACAGTTTCTACTTTTCAAAGAAGAAATTAAGTTGTGCAGAGATTAAGATAATTGTCAGCAACAGCAAAGAAACAGAAGGATGAATTCTATTAAAATCCAATAAGTTACTTGACTTTGGAAAGTTATAGCTCTCATGCCAAATAATGATAAGTCTTGGCTTACTAGTAACTTCAAATTTTTTGCATGGAAGTATTTGACTTACACAGTTTAGAGATTTTATATTTAGTTGAATTTCTAGAAATAGAAATGCTGTTGGTAGTCATTAACATTTTATGAATACTTATATTGAAGGAAGATGTAATTTGTTTGGAGATTGGACTGATACCTGTGGTGAAGTTGAGTTTATTGATAATTAGGAAAATACTGGCTTCATACCTGAGTGTTCTAATAAATATTGTGTTTTCCTTAAAGTAACCAAGAAATGACACTTTGGATATGCTATATATCCAGATTTTCTGGAATAGGACTTTCCCTGTTTATTCTTGGTTTTCAAATCTGTTGAAATATTAGAGGTCTTGTCCTACTCTGTAAGATATTGTGACGTACAGTAGCTAACAGGGGCAGTGGTTCCTACACTTTAAGTACAGCAGGTCCTACAATTTGCATGTTATCACCCTAGTTCTGCTCCTAACCAAGTCTCTGCAGAAATGGGAAGGTACCGTTATGAGGAGAACAGATCCCAGTGCAGCCTCCAAAGATCTTCGCAGCAATAGATCTGTCTGAGCCCTTTGGGCATTATGATGTTTTTATCTGTCCTGCATTTAATGCCTGCCAGTGGTCAAAGAACAGCTGCTCTTGCTTCAGCCTTTCCTTAAAAATTCAAGGATTCTGTTTGCTACAGTGGCCAGAAAGATGCTGACACACGCCGCACTTGCTGATGCTGGCAGGGCCATTTTCCTCTACACTGAGTGGCCCCAGATGGCCGTGCTTTTACACTTCCAGTTTTGATTTTTTGTATATAGTTTTCCTGTCCCCTAACACGAGTCAGGCTTGGGATGACCTTAGAGGCTTCATGGGGTGAGTGAGGTCGGGCTTGGCTTAAGTCTAACTGCTGTTTATGGAGAGGGGGCTGACTTTATAACTAAGAAGTGACATAAAACTTCTAAAATAAACTATTTTAGTTTACAGAGGATGTTCAAGTAAAGCAAAATAACAGTATAGGTGGAAGGACACAGTGAAAATGGACTTGGGGCCCGGCCACATAGCTCAGTGGATTAAAGTGCCTGCAAGCAGGTGCAGAGGCCAGGGGTTCAATCCCTAGGCCAGCCAGTGTTGGCCCCACCCCTGAGACATGCTGTGAGGGCAATTGAGATTGGGCATGGTGGCATGTCCCAGCTCTTGGGAGGCTGTAAAACAGTCAGATCACTATGAGTCCAATCTAGTGGTAAGACCCTGAGCACCCTGTAGACCCTTCCCTAAAATACAGAAAAAACAAACAAACAAACAAACAAACAAACAAAAATTGGACAGCATGGTTCTCCCATGGCCCAGTTGCTTTCCTTGGGAACATGGAGGTTTGCAGCATAGACATGAAGCCCCGAAGGGTCTTGTCACCTGTGTGCCCTGATTCAGTGGGTCTGGTGTGGGCTCAGGGATTCCTAGGTGTGCTCAGGGCCTTTGACCTGCACATTAGCAGCACTGGTCATCACACCACAGGAAGCTTGCTGCGAATGCCAGCTCCCAGCAATCCTTGTATCAAATACTCAGATGTTTCCTGAGCACATTAAAATGTGGACCCACTGGCCTATTATCAGGGATCCTCACTGCACCGAAGCAGCTGGAAACCACACCTCCACTCCTCACCTAGAAGCAGCACTTCTCTTTCCTGGCTTTCTACCCACTTCCAAAGAGCATGCGTCTGGTGCTTCCAGGTCTGAGCAAGCTACGGAAATAGCTTTTCTATCTCTCTGTTCCTCCGCGTGCCCTCCTCTGTCCTCTTTTTCTTTAAGGGTCTTCTGAGTGTCTCACAATCTTGATTCTGTGAGGCTGATGCTGGTGGCTGGAGCATAGCTGGAGAAGGGACACCTGTCATTCTTACTACTGCCACTCCCACAGAGTATAATGCACTTGATAGATGTGCTCTGGCTGTAGCTACTCCGGGTAGAATGAAGGACTGTGCAGAAGGCTGGGTGTAGAATGTTTGGAAAAATTACCAGGAGGCAGGTAAGATCTGGGAGACAAAGTGAGGGAGGGAAGCTCTTGTGAACTGTCTAGTTCCTGAACCTGTGGCTTAATGAGTAGGGAATCAAGGTTTGGGAGCTCTGAGAATGGGGTTATGGGATTGTTATGCTTAGTAACACTCCATGGACAGTGATAGTGTTCTGGAGGTGGCTGTAGCCTTATCCTGCCTCTACCTACATTTGTGGTGAGATCTTGCTACACCCCAGTCAGGAGGTGAGGTGAGTTTCCTCCGTTGAACTGGGCTGACTTTAAGAGTCACTCCTGGTGAAGAGCGTGGTACAAATGGTACTCTGCATCTCCAGAGGTAAGGTCAGAGAAAGCCACTCGGCTTCTGCCTGCTTCTCCAGGAACACTTGTTCTGGGTGGAGCCAGTGACTGCGCAGAATTCTGTTGGCCCTGAGATAGCTGCAGAGGAATGCATAGATGCCCCAGGTGGCAATTCCAGCTGGAATTGGCATCCCGTGTCCAGTCCATCCCTCAGGCAACTGTGGCCATAGTCAATGTCATTTTCTGTGAATACATGAAAGATTGAAAGTGAGAACTGCCTGCCAAGCTTCTCTCAGTTTCCTGATCCATAAACACATGAGTAAAATAATGCTTTGAGATGATTTTTATTATTCAACCATAGCTGGAGTATCCTGGAAGCCTGGGTTATCACGAGTATGTTACAATTCTTAAAATCATCTTTCAAACAAAATTCATTGTGTTTCATTTCATTTTAAATGTTTTAAAACAACACTTAGGATCCAGGAATAGGCTGTCACAACAACAAACAAAACCTTGACAACTGCATAGTTAATAATATGCAGCTTTCAAGCTACAGGAAAATGATTATGGTAATAAGATAGCAGCTTCTGTTCATGTTTCTCTAAAAATTCCATGTACATTATTTCATTCCAACTCTTTAAGCTGTGTCCATTTTATAGATTGACACACTGAGCCTCAGAGATGTTTAGGGAGGACTAGCCAGGAGCCACACAGCAAGAGCTGGTATAGGAATGCTGATGGATCTGACTCCAGAGCCTTTTGTGCAGCAGATGCGAGAGTTGTCAAGGAGGATAATTAAGTCACCAAGGTCTGTCACCATTAGAGAATGGGTGTGGGACCCTTAGGCATCACTTAGTTCAGTAATGGAAACTCAGGGCCCATCAAGGAACCTGGAGGAGTCTTTTAAATATATATTCCTAGGTCTTATAGGTGTGGGGTGGAAAATCCTCCCAAGGTTTTTACTAGCCTGCAGTGGATGTCCCTGAGGCAGCCCCACGCCTGCCTGTTGGAGGTGGTCACATTGAGGCCCCTGGAGGTGAAGTGGGTTGTTCCCACAGCACAGGGTGGCAGACAGAACTGGGCAGAGGGCATGTTTCCCACAGTCGGACTCAGGTGCTCCTCATGCCTCACTTTAGAATGAGTGGGGAAGGCTGGCACTGATGAAATGACCCCAGCGCCCTGATGATCAGATTCTGCAGGAGGCCTGGTCTCCATTCAGGCTGATGAATTGTGGCTTGGGCTACATGGCAATGTTCCACATGGGTTTATTCTGTTATCTGGGAAATATTTACGAGGGGACTTTTGTGCGCCAGGTAGAGGCACCAGGGGCACGGTGCTGAGTAGAACTATCACAAGCACTTCTTTGTTTTTGAAATTGCATAAGAACACAGATATTTAGGCCTCAAAGCTTCATAGTCAGTGGAGGGATGGAGAGAAAGAGGGAGGGAAAGAGGCAGTGTGAAGCATGTAGAGAGAGCACAAAACTTTAGGCTTCCTTTGGATACCCAAGAGAGTTGCGTGTGGGGCTGATCAAACTGAGCATGTTACTGCAAAGCTCTTTAGACTCCCAAGCAGGTAGTAAGGGCTGCAGTGTCTGAGTCCCCCAGGGTCCAGGGCATCCGAGTGGGTTCCGAGCTGTGTAGCTTTGAAATAGTCCCTGCCCCTGCTTACCCTCACAGTGTGACAGAACATACAGACGGATGATAATCACACAACACCTGGAGTCTGGAATAGAAACAAAAGCTGGAAGATCCTGAATTCTGGTTAGGGGCTGGTGTGGCTTTAGGGATGACTCTTAACATTGAAAGGCTTCCTGAGGTGTAGAATTTTCATTCCTCACAATGTCCTGGGCAAACCAGGACTGATGACCACCCTCCATGGTTCCTGGAGCAAGAGAAAGCTGCCTTCCTCCTCTCCTGCTCCTTCTCCGCTGTGCTCCTCACCCTGGTCCATGCTGTCCTTTGGCTGGAAGCCCAAAGAAGAAGTCTTAGCATGGGCTTTGCCCTCTCTCACCTGGTCCCCTGTATGTCCTTTCCAGCTGCCCTCTTCTTGCCCATTCTGCCAGCAGCTCTTGCCAGGACAGCTGCTGTAACTTCCCAACCTTGCCCTGTTTTCCCTTCTCTGCTCTGCTCCTAGTCCCATCTATCCTCTGCCAGGGTCATGACTTCGTGTTGGATTTTCATCCTATCTGCTGAATAGACTCATTGGCTCAAAATCAGAATTCCTTGCCCTGGCACTCAGAGCCCAGAAACTCCTGACCCCTTGGCCACGTCTGAAGCTGTGCTGAACAAAATCACCAGCTAAAATTGGGCTAGAGACCCGAGACAAGACTGATGGCTGAAAGTGCAAACTCATGTGTTCCTTCCCCACCCCTCCTGATTTTTCCTTTGGTGACCTTTGCTATCAAGCAATTAGGACTCCACAAGGTCAGGAGTATTCTAGTTTCCTAGGATAAACAGGGTGTCTCTGAGGGTGACAGGATCAGGAGGTAGAATGCTTACAGTTACGTCAGTGGACCAGAATATGCTTCGTTTCTCTTTATCTTCCTTCTTTCTCTTCTCTATCAAGTCCTAGCCTTCCATTGAATCTTGGCAGCTTTTATCCTCACTCTGCCCCCTAGTGGAGGTGGTGGTGGCAGCCCTGCACCATCTGAATGACGGGGCACATATTGGACAGTTCCTCTCCTTGTGGAACAGGAGGCTCTCTCCCTTTTATTCAACCTCAAGCTTTCCCATTCCCAGACAATGAGCTGCTGGCCTGGCCTTGCTCCTGCGGGGCTACTGTGCTGCACGCAGTCCAGCTTCAAGCTTACTTCGGAGCCCTAGGTTCTTAGAGCATTTATGAGATGATCTCAAAGCCGTTTTTAAAAATGCATTTCATTGGTTCTTCTGCAGGGTGGCAACAGCAGATTCTATAAAGGGCTCAGTGATTCTTTGTGTTTCTGCTATAGGAACTGGCTGAGACCCATCCACAGGGGCAGCTCATTTCTGTCTTTCTAGAAAACAGGGTCCTGCCCTGGAAGGCCTAGAGCAGGCCTGGAATGCTCACCTTTCACCCACTTTTCTTTGTTTCCTTTCAGTTTTACAGAGTTTTTGGATCCATTCCAGAGAGTCATCCAGCCGGAAGAGATCTGGCTCTATAAAAACCCTTTGGTGCAATCAGACAACATACCCACCCGCCTCATGTTTGTAAGTACCATCATTTCGTGGCCAACTTGACCACTTTCCCAAATATGAACCAAAGAGGCTTTCATCTTAGCTTTTCTAGTCTCCACTAAAGACAACAAGTGATTCAGAATAAAGAGAAAAAGAGCAACCTATCGAATCAAAATTCAGGTCCAGATTATGTAGGTATTCCCTGTTCATGTGAGAAGTCATAATTGCCCAATGCTTTGGAAAGAGCAGAGTTTTACATGGGTTAAGCTGAGCTATTTCAAAATATGGACAGTAAAGGAAGCCAAGTGATGAGAATTTCCTGTCCCCTCTTCTTTCAGATTTTGTCAGCATCAGGTACCGTAGATCTCTCTTAACTACTTTCCTGGTTTTAACTGGTCAGTTGTTGACTGCAATGACTACCCTGTGCTTTAACCCTTGCATATTGTCATGTGTCCCTCTCTTCTATAGTAAATTTACAAGCATCCAGCTATGTGGTAGGTGTATTGGGAGTATTTTTACCTTTTCTGCTGCATGGTAATTAAAGCCCTGTCCTCTTCACTTTCTATATGGCAAGCGCTTTTCTGAGAGCCTCATGAAGGTTCACCTCATTGTCCACATGCTACAGATGCACAAGTACATCCTAGAGATAAAAGAAGCTTGCCTAAAGTCTCACTGTTGGTGAGCCAGCTCTGAGGCTTGGTTTTCTGCCACAAGGCTGTCCTGTAGGCTAGGAGGAGAGCCTCTAGGACTCCCTGCCTGTGCTAATGAACCCCTGGAGGGCTGCCACCAAACCTTTCCATAGAAGAGGGAATATTGAATCTCTCCCTTGTTATGGGATGGCAACAGTAAACTTTCATAATTAGATGGGCAGCCTAGAGGCTTGAAGGTTATTCATGTTGACGTGCCAGTGTGTCTGTGTCCCTGGGAACTGAGGTGGTTCTTCCAGAACCCTCATGGAACACTTGAGGGCCACTTCTGCATTTGGAAGAAATCACTGATTTTATGAAGGAAATTTTGTTAACTAATGATGATTAGAAAGACTGTCGCAAGTGCTCCAAAGTGCCTGTAATACCACATGCACATTAAAGTATTGTTACAATGCGTTTCCATAATTACTTTTCTGATGGAAAATAAAATAGATTTTTGTGAATCTCTGGGAAATTGAAAAACTAGTGTTGTTGGGAGTAGACCATAACTAATACAAGTATTACAGTAAGACATGTTTTCATTTCTGCTCAAATCTTCTATAAATCCCAGAAATGAAGGTATCAGTGTGTGTCTAATGAGTTTATGGCTTTAATAAGGAGAATCTTCCATTTGTCACTCATTTGTCTTAAGATTTTTTATTTCATATGCTATAAAACATGATTTGGAGATCCGCATTCACACAGGCAGTGTGAGGAATTTGTGGCTGTGTCCTAGATTTATTGACAGTGTATTGTTTTGAAGATAGATGCAAATGTCACAAATATTCTGGCTACAGACACAAAGAGGACAGAAATTTGCATGTTGGCAGCAGTAGGGTTTAGGTAGCAGAGAAGTTATAGTGCTGTGGTTCTCAGAGAATGGAAGGGTATTCAGCCATATGGACTGATTCATACTCTAATCTCTGATGAAATAAGCTAAATCTTTTATTTCGTCCATAACCATTGATGAATTTCATGCATTGGGTCATGAGCTTTAGGGAAATTCCTTAATAAAACAAAGAAAGCAACAGATACATTTATAATACCTGCAACACAAAAATGAAAAATACTTTGTCATCCTATAAATTAGATTTTTTCCCCTGGAATTTTATTAAGAGTTTAATATAAGATATCATTTGTCAGCTTTTGAACTTTTGAAACCTTTGAATGTTTGTAGAAGAATGTTTAAAGAAGCATATATTTTCACTAATATTTAAAATACCTTACTTTCTTTTGAAAGCTCAAATTTCATTATTTAATACATAAAGCAAATCTTGGGCCTCTTTAGTTAGCGTGTTTCCATCTAAAGGCGAGCTTTTTAACGAGATGATATTGATCTAGATGTTTCTGTGCTGAATAATAGCCTTTATGGTCATGGATAGGTACGGGTGTGTGTGTGCAGGCGGATGGGTGGGTGGATGGGTGTGAGTGGGTGTTAGAGAAGCCAGTTGGTCACATATAGTAAGAAAATGAACAAAATAATGGTTACTAGCTTGAGATAAGTGCAGAGCACGTATTAACAACATCACCAGGAAGTTCCTTAATTTGCATTTTCTTTGTCTGTGGCATGCTCAGGTCAAGTGGCACATCTGTGAACACAGAGGTTGGATGTGGTTGGGGCTGTTCCTTGCAAAAGCAGGTTTCCCTTGATGACTCAGTGTTGAGCAGAGGGACATGGGACAGACTTCGGAATTCTTTTCAGATACACTGAGGCTGGACTTGCCTTTCCCTTGGTATTTCCCAGCAGCCAGCCACAGATACTTCTAGAAAATGTTTACAGAGGCTGCTCTTTTATTCAATAGTCATGGCTCCTTGCTGGGTGGTAAGGTTATCAGAGCATGTTGGGGGGCTGGGGAGATGGCTCAGTAGAATAAGCACTTGCCTGGCAAGTGCAAGAGCTGAGTTCAATCCCCAGTTCCACAAAATAAGTAAATAAATAGAATAAAAAGAGCATGCTAAACATCTACTTGCTAGTATAGGACAGTTCAGTTGGTATTCGTTGTTGAGTTTTACTGCACTCTGTTATTTTCTGTTGTGGCTGGCCATCTGTATGTATATTCAGGCTTCCATGGAGTCTGCAGTGGGAGAGAAACCCCAGGGGCCACAGGGCATGGGAAGGCAAATCAAGTGTGTGAAATATCCTCAGGAACCCCGCAGGGGCTTGGGAGAGGGAACTCTAATAGAGAAAAGAACCTGGAGGAGGCTAAAGGGGAGGCTTAGGTGTGGTTCTAGTGCTTTCGCAGCTGTGCACACGCGACTCCTCTGTGGAACACACAATGGCCTGGATGAAAACTCTCAGCTTCAGTAATGAATTGAAGAGCCATAGTTTAAAATAAAAGAAGATGATTTATGTAAAAAAGATAGAAAAGAAGAAGGTGGACAGATACCCTGGGTGCTTAGGATGCATCAAAAGTGAATACCACTGAGTTCTTGTTCCCAGCTCTTTTATTTAGAACTAGAGATCTTTCCATCTCCCATGTGCCACCCCTAGAAGTTAGAACCATCTGATTGGCTCTCTGGCTGTCTTTGTCCTAACCTGGGCACATCTGCCTTTCTTTCTGGCTGTATGATTTCTTCTTGTCCTTTTGTGATGGATAAGTATAGGGAGCTTTATAGGAAGGTAGTTAGATTTAATGATTGAGTAAAGGGGACATGTGTGTATCTGGTANTAATATAGCAATGTTAAAGTGAGTCCATGGTTAGGCAAGCACAGGGACCATGGTTCAATCCCCACCCCTGGGCGTGCTGAGGCAGCCACTGAGATCAGGTGTGGCAGAGCACACCTGTAATCCCCCCACTGGGAGGCTAAGACAGGAGGATCACCATGAATCTGAGCTGCATAGTGAGACTTTGTACCAAATACATTAAAAAAAAGAAACCATGGATACATGTGTATGTGTGTCAGTGTGTGTGTGTGTGTTTTATATACTAAATCAGAGTCTTTAGGTGGCTGTGCCTTATCTCCTTTATCAAGTGGGTGAGAGACTGGCTTCTCTGGTCTCTGCATCTGGCTTCCTCCAGTTCTGTTAAGCCTTCTTGATAAATTATTATGGCAATTGTGTTACCTGGGGCCTCTCCTCCCTAGCTTCCCACCTTTCTCTCTGATTGCTCTAATGTAGAATCTACATGTAGAGGCAGAAGCTGCTTTTAGTAGGTTTCCCTAGCAATTTGTAATAAAGCCTGTCTTTTCCCAGTCCAGAAGTCACCTTGCCCTACACTAGGAAGGTCCGTCACCATCATAATCGTCTTAAGCTTCCACTGCAGCAGCCAGCATTCTTTGAAGACAGGGACTGTGCTCATCACTCTACCAGCAGCATCTCAGTTGATTCCTCTCAGAATCTACTGAAGGCAGCACTTTTATTGATGCCATAGTTTCAGAATAAAAACAACTTGTCCAAGGTGTTATCCATAGTGGTCAGTGACTGGGCCAAGATCTACTGGCTAGCAGAGCACAGGCCGTCACCTAGAGCCATTCTGCTGTGATATCTGCTTGGGGACTGGGATGCAGTAGAGAGGAGGCAAGTAACAAATCAGTCACAGAGGAGCAGGTGTGGAGAGATGGGAGAATGGCAGGGCAAGGGGAACAGGAGTTGGGATCATTTGTAGGGTGAAGAGGCAAAGGAGGCAGGGAGAAGACCCTGAAGAGTTATGCTTTCTAACTTAGTAGAACCAACATAAAGGCAATTTGGGTGGTTTGGAGTTATTAGACAACCTTTAAACAACAGGTGAGTTTCATGTAAGGGATTTAAACAGTGATAGGCACCCACAGGTGTCTTTCCTTGGCTTTTAAAAAAATCCACCCAAGACCTGCACTTCATCCTGGTCTCTTTATGTGCCAGCCACAACCTGGTGGATTTACTTTCTTAGAATCTTACTGAGAGTGTTAATTTGGTAGCAGGGTTTCCCTCATTTTGGAGTAGGATGTGTTTAAGGGAGACAGAAAAAAAATCCTTTTGGGGAGAAAGGCTGGAAGGAAAAGAGACATAGCTGACTTATGATGGACAGTTTAATGGGTAGGCTCCTCTAAAATCTCTTTGACAGCTCTGCTCTTTGTGTTAGGACATAATTGTTTACCCACAGCACAGCCTTTTCTAAGTGAGGCATGTCCTAAAGTTGTCTTCATAATCACTTTGCAGCACACCTTTCTGTCAGTTGCCAGAAGTGAAAGCACATTGGGCCCATTGTTCTCTCTAATGTGAATGCACTTGAGTGACAGACTCTTCTGTGGCTCATGTCCTGACGTTGGGGTTCCACTGGCTTTCATCCTTTCTTGACATCCTCATGCTCTTCCCCCATCAGACAGGCTGCTCCAAATTCTGTCACTTCCCACAGCATCTGGAAAGCATGGTGCCTTTCATTGGCCCCAGGGCTGACCCAGTTTCTGGGAGGAGCAGAGGCTGAGGGCTGCAGGTGCTTCTTATGTAGTTTCTGGTTGGAGATATTGGTCTTTTGGGACTGAGCCAAGTTCCCAGGAAATTATGCTCTTTCCTGTCCCCATGTCCTTCCTGAACTGGAAGACACCCATTTATTACTCAGATGTCTGGGCCCAGGTGGGCCAGAGCTGGATATGCTTTTATCTCATATGTCTGAGAACAGGATCCTTGCTCCTTTTTTTTTTTGGTTGAGTTTGGGTCACTTGTCAGCACTCTTTTGGAGACAAACAAAACAGTAGCCAATCGTTAGCTTTTGCAGGATGCCTGGTCTCTATTGGGCTAGGGTGGGCTGCCCAGCTTCTCCACTTACTGAAATCAGCTACTCTGCCTCACCTTCCTTATCTGTGTGGGTGGACTTCACACCATGTGCCTCCTGGGTATGGAGAGAATTGCATGGAATAACAGACCTTTGACCCTTTACTTCATGTGGGGAATGTATAAGCATTCGGCAGCTGTTAGTGAATGGAATCCTAGGGACAATATTTTGCTATGGATGTTATTATCATGCCCATTTTATAGATAAGTGGAGAAAGAAAAGTGAGGAGGTTAAGTAAGTTGTTTAAGGATACAACATGCAAGTATCATGGAGGGGGCTTAAACCCAGCTCTCCTTCAATCTATCCAATATATTTTCTTGTACAGAACTTCATTCCTGGGGGCCTGCCCCTTAGCTCAGTTCTTTAAGTGGCTGCTTCAACAAAGCAGTCAGGCTC
>NDGN011306211.1:0-14019 GCA_002564285.1 Tympanoctomys barrerae
CACATTGCATATATTCTTCCTAGTGGTTAATTGCTGTACAAGATGTAGACATGATATCCTATTGATCAAACATGATACAAACACCATTAGAACAAATTCCTCTCTTCAGTACGAGAATGTAACTATATATCTATCCTAACCACTTTGAAGTTTTAATCTTGATACTGAATTTTATCAAATGTTTCTTAGCAACTATCAAAGTGACATTCTAACCCTCTTTTTATATTAATGAATAAATTACATTGATAGATTCTGATGTTAATCATTCTGCTTTTTCGGTGCTGTCTAGCACCAAATATTTAATTTGCTCATATTTTGTTTAGGGTTCTTACATTTATGTTAATGAGAGAATTTTTCTTATATTTTTAGTTTTTTTCATGGGCTTGCAAGATTTTGGTATCATGGAGGAAGCTACAAACTGCCCCCATCTTTTTTTCTTCTGCAGAAGAGCTATATTGTAAAATGAACTGTGGACAGTTTCTTGTGGACAGTTTTTTAATAAGTATTCAGTAAGACTATTTGTGATTTTTGTCTTTCATTGTTTATCAGTTTTAGTGAATTATATTTTATAAGTTTCTCTTTAAATTATCAATTAAATTTATAATGTTTTTATGATAGCTTCATTTTTTAGAGCATCATCATTTGTATTGAAAGTTGGAACTCTTTTTCCCTTAGTTTGGCTTTTTTTTTTTTTTTTTTTTTTTTTTTTTNNNNTTTCGGAACAGTACAGGTTGAACTCAGGCCCTTGAGCTTGCCAGGGAAGCACTCATTCCACTGAGCATCTCTCTGGCCTGGCCAATAAATTTTACTATTTTTTCTATAACATCCAGGTTTTATTCTATTATAATATATTTTCCTAGTCATTGCTTTACTATCTTCTTCATCTGAGTTTGAAATGTTTTTATCTAGCTTGAGATGGAAGGTTAAGTCATTGATTTTTCTCTGTCTGTGAACAGAAGAACATTTAATAAATGTAAATCTTTAGTGATTATATGAAACAATAGGACAATATTAAGGTTATGAAAACAAAATTTTGTATAATATTAACTAGCTGAAAACATCAGATTTATAGTTTTTTTCACTAATTGTTTTTTTTTTTTCTTTTTTTTTCCAGTCTAAGTTCTGAAGTTGCATTTAGTTGGTATACCTAGAGTATTTATTTGGCCTCTTTACCCATACATATATTGATTTGTCATCTTTTCTGTTTTTTCTTTTTGTAGTTATATGTTTATTGTACTGTTTTAATTTTTTGTTAGTCACTATCCTGGAGTTTTAATATGTTTTATTGAGTAAATACAGCTGCTACCAATAACTGTTGCCACTTCTGTGATAAAGCTAGCATGTTAGAATGCTTCTCACACTAAATCTAGAGAACAGACTTTATTTATTATACTTACTGTTAGTATACATTTTAATTATACAATTCTTTCAGTACTTATTTCACTGAAATTCAGTAGCTATGATGGCATATGCCCATAATTCCAGTACTATGAGACAGGAGGATCACAAGTGAAGGCCCAGCTTGGACTACTTCATAAGGAGATTCTGAATCAAAAAAAAAAAAAAAAAAAAAAAGAAGGAAGGAAGGAAGATAGATAGATAGATTGGATAGATTGATTACATAGATAGATAGATAGATTGATTGATTGGATAGATTGATTGATTTTACTGGCTCCAAATTGCTCAAGCAATGGCTGTAACTCATCCACATGGCTGACACTGACAAAAGACCTATGAACTGCTGTACAGGGTTTCAGGGTAAATCCTGAGGCGATTTGATTGACTTTGTCAGATACAAAAGTTACAATTTTTTGTTGTATAGGTCTTGCTTTATCTTGGTCTTAACCATCCAGCTGAAAAGTATAAAAACTAGGTATAAAAAGTAAAGCCAGGCCAGGGAGATGGCTCAGTAGAATAAGCACTTACCAGGCAAGCACAAGCCTGAGTATAATACCTGATTCCGCAAAAAAAAAAAAAGTAAAGCCATATGATATACTGAGCTATAAAAGGCTCAAGTCAACAACTTCCGACATTGCCAGTCCTGCAGATAACCCACTACTATTATGGACTACTGGACTATATTGGATTACTTTGCTGAATTCATGCACCTACAATATATCAATGACAATGGAATACCCATCTCTTGACAAAAGTAAACAAAAAAAGGGAGATATAAATGATGGACCATTTTGTAGTGAAAAAAATATATCTGTATATACAAAATAGCATAGATATATAGCTACTTTCTCTTCGTTCAATGAGAAGAAAGTTTTGAACTAAAAGTGTTAAGACAAGATATGTCTGCATCTTGTACTATGAGTAACTACTGCAAAGACAACAATATGAACTGTATTATTGTAACTGTCCTACTAGCCAGTTTTGACACTGTTGCATTGCTACTTCTGTATCAATAAAATTAATATTAAAAACAGATTTTACTGGCTCTAAGTTTTTGTTTACTTTCCATAAAAGTTGATTCTTACAGTTTTTCCCTACTTTTTTTCTTTGGTGAAAGGATGGGTTTTTTTTTTTTTTCATTTGTTTGTTTTATTTGTTCTTTACTTTCTTTTTGTGACATTTTGAGTATTAAATCTGTGTCATCTTCAAACTATAAGCATTAGGAATTCACAGATATATAAAAACTGAAGAAAGTCACAGGAAAATCAGGATGCAGGTTACTTCTCTGGTAGAGGGAAATGTGCTGGTGAGGAGATGATAGTGTGAAAAATGACTTTATATGCAGCATTTTCCAAGTAATTTGAAATTTTTAATAATAAAACTAAATAGTTGTGTAGACATGTGCCAAATAGTAATTTTCACATTTATATAAAATAGATGTCGTATATATGCATTCTGATAACAAGAATTACTTTTCTTTAATATGTAAAAGTAGCAAATTCCACATTTGAAATTTCTAAAACAGGTATAAACATTCTGTAATTTTCAGTAGTTTTAATTTAGATTTTTTTGAATTTCTGATGTTATGAAAGCAATATACATTCAGTAGAAGACAAACTTCAATTTGTAAATTTTGTTCTTTTCTGGAGGTGGCCATTAATGGTAAAATATTCTCACAATGCTGGACTGTGACATTGAGCCATAGTTCCCATTTAGCCATGGAAAGGAATAATTGATACTTTACAGTTTATTGTGTAGCTCAGTTATGATGGTCAGTAAGTAGGTATATTTTCAATTTTTAGTATTTTCAGTTTATGATGATTTCTCTGGATATATCCCTATTGTAAGTCAAGGAGCATCTATATGTACAGTACAATATGTAAGAAACATTTATTTTCTGATATGCAGATTGATTTTCTCATGTCACTGTCTAGATCTTATTTTGGTTATTTTCTCTCTTTCGTCAAGCTTTTTCTGTAAGATTAGGTGTGGATAGGTATGGGGTGCATTGAGTAGTTGATTCTTCCTTTCCTTCCCTTGTTTTTTTTTCTTTTCTTTAGTTTTTGTTCTTTTATTCTGTTTTGAAAAGAAAAATGTATACTGGAAATAGGACTAAAGTGCACTTTGGGATGTCCTTGTCTTTGTCATTTCTTCCAGTAGTTATCTAACATTTCAAACTTGGACAGTTCCTTCGTAGTAGTTCAATTCTTTCATTTTGACCCTCATCTATAAAATAAAAGTGGGACTTGTTTTAGGCAGATGTATGCATAACCACTCAACTCATGGAATTGCTAAAGAGTAAACAGGGTTCATAATAACTTGTGAAGTGCTAAAAAAAGTTTGTTTACTAGCATTCTCAATACTCCCATCCTATATGTACATACTTAAAAGAGTGCTGAGAGGAAAAAAAGATGAAAAGCTTTGTAACCTATCATTTTGTTTGCCTTTTTACAGGTTGATTGTGTATCTTGGCATTTATGCTGTGCCTCATGTAAGTGCTAAGTGCTCCTAAGAACATCCTTAGTATCTTCACCCTGACATTCTTCCCTGCATGCTTGCTGAGTCCAAAGTCATTGTGTTATGCTGCATGTGCATCATAGAATGGAACTCTTATATTTGAATTGTAAATATATTAGCGTCGATGGGATTATTAAAAAGGGAAACTACAGAAAAGGATCAATTTTAAAATTCTTGCATTTGAAGTAGTGTCTAATGTTCCACTTATCACTTTATTGAAATTGAGTCCCCTGCTACCTACTACTGTTCTTTCCTGTATCTTCTCCATATTAGTATGCAGCATTGCCATCTTCCCAGTTTCTCAGCTGCCAAGAAAGTACCATCTTTGATTTCTTTCCTTAGTGAGGGGCCCTTTCTATATTTTTATTAGTATCCTATTATCTCTTGTTAGGCTTCTGTTAATAACTCCTAATTTGCTTTCCTGATTTTTTAATTCCTTGTCCTTTATTGCTAGTTTGCTACCTGAAATCTCTTTTCCATTTTAGTGCTATTTAAATGTACTCTTTCCCTATACTGAAAATGTTTCAGAGGCATCAGTTTATTGGACTCCTTTCTCTTCTAACATTTTCTTAAATTCATTCTGTTTTAGGGTATTTATACTGATTTCCCCCTCTTCTTCCCTTACATTCACCATCTCTTGGTCTGTCTCTGCTATTATTGATATCTTTTGGTTCAAATATTAGTAATTCTTAGAACCCTTCACTGATTTCCCTGTCAAAAATGCTCCTTCTGTTATTTAATATTTTTTTCTTAATTTTATTATAGTTTCTTTTTCCCCTTAGTATTGATTTACCTTTTACATTTGTTCATTACATATGTCCTGAACTTGCAGAATATACTATAAATACTGTGGTAACTACTTGAAAAATGTCATCAGATGAATAAATTGTAGCTCATTCAACCAAATTTTCTCTCCTTGAACCAACTTTAGGTGAGCTGGCTGTTTCTCAATTTATAAAAGATCAGATGAGTGCTTTCTCTTCATTTTAAGTATTTTTTTATTAGTATATCTTTGCATTCTATGTTTGTGCCTCTTGTGTGAAGTTGGAACATGAACATGTTTTAATTCCTTTTTTCAGCCCCTTTTCTGTCCCTTCTTTTACCCGCTATCCATCTCTTGCTCCCCTTTTTCATTTATGGATTTAAAAATTAATCCTAGGCCCACCAGTTTTTGTGCTTTAAAAATAACTTATTACTTCATAGTTTTATATAATAGCTTATCCATTTGACTTGGTTGTGGATATAGCTCAGTAGCACAGTGCTTTCTTGGCAAGCACAAGGTCATGAGTTCAATTACCAGTACCAAAAAAAGTGATTTTTGACATGTTCATTAAGTTTTTAAATCAAATTTTATTATACATGTTTATAGTGCATAATGATTACATCCATCATGGAAAGTTCATACATTTACATAACTATTCAGTTTTAAAACAAATTTCTTACATGTTCAAATGGTCTAAAAATCAGAACTAGTACAACCACTGTGAAAATCAGTGTGGAGACCCCTCAAAAAAACTGAAACTAGAAATTCTATTTGATCCAGCTATTCCCATCAGATATCTTCTGGAGAATTAAAGACATAGTATAGCGATACGTTTATGCCTATGTTTACATCAGAACAATTGGTAATAGGTAGATTTTGGAAGTGGCCAGTATGTCTGTCAACAGATGTATGGATAAGGAAAATGTGGTAAGTTGTTGCACAAAGATAGTTAAACTTGAGTCTTTTGTAGGAAAATGAATACACCTTGAGACCATAATGTTAAGTGAAATAAATCAAACACAAGTGTCAGTCAGTATTGTATAGTTTCTCTTATAGGAGAAACTCAAACTATAAATAAAAGCAAAAGATAGAGACTAAGAAATAGCTCTTTCTTAAACAGCATCTAGAAAATGAAGAAGAGGAATGGAGAAGAAAAAAGGGAAGGATAGGGTATGAAAGTAGTGACTGAGATGTGCCATGTACTAGTGCCCAAATCTTCACAGGAACTATGAACATTATCTACTGCAGATATGTACAAAAAAACAAAAAGGAGAAGATCAAGAGATAGGTGGAGAAAGTAGAAAAAGGTAAGGATTAAGAATTCTTAAAAAAGAATTAAAATGTGTTATGTACATGTTATGGTTTGTATTTAGATGTTCTAAGTGCTTGATCTAGAGTATGCGAATGTGGATTGAGGATAGGATAGTGAGATTAGTCCACTAATCGGTTAAGGTTAATCTGTTAACACTGTTCGGGTGTGGATTATGGAAAAGCCCACCATGGGTGTGGGTGACATCAACTATTAGGCTTTGAGATAATTAACTGATTGAGTAAGAAGCACCCAACTAAATTGGATCAGCATAGTTCTGAGTGTGCCTGAAGGGATTTACTGAAGACAGAAGACCCACCTTTGGTGTGAGTGGCACAGGCCTTGCTCCCTGAATGGCATGAAAGAAAATGAAGAAGGAAGGCTTGTCTCTCTTTCTTTGGAGGAACTCCAGTCTTCACCTTTGCATTGGACATCATCTTCTGACTTTCAGACTAGTATTTTAGAGCAGACTTTCCTTATACAGCCTCCAAGATACACCACAGTGAGCTCCAGGTCTTGGACTAAATCTTGGGATCTTTAGCACACAGACATGCCTTTTGGACTCTTCCATAACTGATTCTGTGGGTGACACTTAAAAGTCTATCTTGTAAGTTCTTATATATTTATATGTCTTGTTAAAACTATGAGCAGGGGCCAGGGAGATAGCTCAGTAGAGTAAGTGTTTCCCTTGCAAGCGCGAGGGTCTGAGTTCAATCCCAGGTTCTGCAAAAAAACAAAACAAAACAAAACAAAACAAAAAACTGTGAGCAAAAATAAACCTTTCCTCCTTTAACCTTTGGTGTCAGGTATTTTGTCCCAGCAAAAAGAAATAACATATTTTGATATCAGAGAAGTGTGGTCATTGCTGTGACACTGCCTGACCATGTGGTGTAGAATCCTTTGGAACTGGTTCACAGGAACAGTTCAGAAAGGTTTACAGATGCCAGCTAAAGAAGCAGTCTTGGAATGCTATAAGCTGAATGTAATAGATTCTGGTCAGAGCTCAAAAGACCAGAATGCTGATAGAAATACAGCTGGTAAAGACTATGCTCAGGAGGTTTCTTTTGGAAGAAGGACTGCACTGGCAGGTGGACTCCAGACCATGAGTGTTATGCTTTGGCAGGAAAATATGTTTACTTTGTGCCCATGTCCAAGGATTTTGCAGGAAACAGATTCAACATGGTAGACTAATTAATCTCATTGAATACATCCTTAAGCAATCTTATGTTGAGGCACTGGCATGGCTATTGTTGGGGGATTTTAGCCAGATTTATGTTGAGGATCAAGAGCAAAGGTCCAGGAGAATGATGTTAAATGTTTTAAGTTCAACCAGAAGGAAGCATCAATAACATTAGAGCCTTCAAAGAACAAGCAGATAACGTGGCTACTGAAAAGGAACAAGACAGTAGAAAAGATAGCCTGAAGCCATCACAATGACCAACAGTGGCTGGGCAATAGCTCTATGGTCTAAGGGCTTGCCCAAAGGTCCTGAGTTTGATTCCCTGGACCGCATGCTGTGCTGGCCCTGGAGCCCTAGGTGCACTGTTCCAGCCACCAAAACTGGGTGTGATAGTGCAAGCCTATAATCCCAGAACTGGGAGGATGAGACAGGAGGATCATTACAAGTCTGAACTCCAAACTAAGACCCTGTATCAAAAAAAAAAAAAAAAAAAAGTCCTGCAAGATTCCACACTTTGCAGCCTCTAAATTGCAAAGGTGAAAGACTGCTTTGAGAAGACAGTCCTAGAGCACCACGTTCCAGAATGGCAGTAGCTGAGGAAATTTCTTTCTGGGAACTAGGCTTATGGTACTCAGCAGATTAGGTATTTGATCCCTACAGCCAGGAGAAGAAAGACTAGCCTTTTCCCAGCCAGAGAGAGACATCGGCATCATTCTCATGGTGCCAGTTTTAGCTGTATGCAGATCAAGAGTAGTGGAATCAGGTGGGCTTCACCCAGAATTCAGAAAAAGGCCTAAGAGGCCAGGCGGTGTGCCCCTGAGAGGACAGTGAGTGAAATTGTGCATGTAAAGCCACAGCTACAGTTGAGACCTCCCAGAACGTTGGGAAAGCCCAGTATACAGATTGAGGAAAGCTGCAAGAAGTGAACAAAACCAGCCAAAGAGAGAAGCCATGAGAGCTAAAACGACCAGCAGTGTCAGGGGCAGAGCTACTCAAGCCCTTTGGAGTTCACCTCTTGCTGCTGATTGGCCTGGATATGGGACTCTCGGATTTGTTTGCCCTCCTGGATTTTGAAGTTGGCTTTGCTCCCATTCCTTTCTCTTATGCTGTTTGTATGTTTTAGAATAGGAATGATTATCTTGTGCCATTGTATATTGGAAGTATACCTTTTTATTTGGATATGGGCTGGTAGTTTGCCTTAAATTTCAGAGGAGACTTTGGACTTGGACTTTTCAGCAGTGCTACAACTGTTAAGACTTTGTTTACCTCAGGTTTTGGGGGCACCAGCCACAATGTTGTCTTATATCTAGATATCTCCCCCAAAGTCTCACATGTTCATAGGTGGGGCATTATGGAGCTTCCTGGAAATAGTGTGTGAATGTGGAGTAAGGGTGTGGAAACTGGATTAGTCTACTGATTTCGTAGCATTGTTTTGGAGTGTAATGGAAATCCCCATCCTGGGTGTGGGAGACAACTATTTAACTTGTAACATGAGTGGAGTAACAGGGAAAATTGGCATTGGAGCCTGTTATGGACTGAAACGTCTATGTAAACTATGAAAAAAAAATAAACCTGTGACAGTACATATACCAAACTGTTCAAAAGGAATGTAAACATTATGTAATACAAACATGCACCAATAAATAGCTGGGTGTGGTAGCACATGCCTGTAATTCCAGCATTTTAGAGGCTGAGGCAGGAGGATCACCATGAGTTGAAGCCAGCCTGGGATACATAGTAGGACCCTGTCTCCCCCAACCAAAAAAAAAAAAAAAATTCATTTGTTAATTTTTAAAAAGCATGTACTAATGAAAAAAGTTAGAATTTCTCTATTATGGAGCTTTTTATTGAATTATCTATCAAGTTAGAAACTACCTGAAGTAATTTATACCGTGTACTAAATAGCTGAGAGTGATATGCATGTTTTGTCCCTTACCATCTTGGACTTTGTAGTAATAATTCTGTTTTCTTTAGACTTTTAGCAGAAAGTAGCAAAAGAAGGTTCTCTCCAACAAATTTGTTCTCATTTTAAATTTCACAACATGTATTTCTGTAGTGATTTCTTATTTCTTGTTGATTTTAATGGTTCTCATTTATGCAGAGTAGTCTTCCTGCATGTTATCTTCAGTTATAACCGCTTTTGTTGTTTTAGTACCTTTTAGCACAGTAATCTGTTTAGTAATTTTGTTTGTTGTCTGTCTTCAATATCTTCTTTGTTCTTTATTGATTTTTATTCTCTGATTCTCAACATTTATAGTGATTGGTTTCCCATTCTAGACTGTATTTCTTATTTTAATGGAGAATTTTAATGTTGTACTTTTCAAACAGGAACCTTCAATCTTTGTTTTCTCATCTCATACTATAAAATTATGCATACAATTTCCTCTGAACTGTGTTTGAAATCTTTTATTTCTCTTACCTATTGCCTGTATACCATAGGATTCGTGTGGCTTTCCCCCCTTATCAACTTTTATAAAGGTGGTTGTCCAGACTTGAGTACCATGTGGACATTAATCATGAAACTTCGTTATGCCTGCAAAGTATACTGTTATATAGTTAAAAGAAATAATCTCTCATTAGTATACTCACTGTATTATGAGTTAATTTTACATCCAAATGGATGTAATGTGAAAGAGCTAACTGGGAATGAATTTTAAGGTATAGTTCAACTCAGTAGGAAGCACTGTGATAGAGACTAAGTGTTTGGCAAACAGCTTGTTTAAGATATGAAACCTGTGTTTTGCTTCATGAAAATTTCTGAATCTTAACAGATGAATAACTGATATTTATAGCAATAACTAAACTTTTTGCTGTTCACAAATAGATTAATAAAAAGGTGAAGGATGGTGAATTTGATTTTGAAGCCACTGACTTTTCATATGATTTTATTACAGGGTTTGTTTTAATTTGTAATTTTTTAAAAATACCTTGAAAAACAATACCTATAAAAATAAGTTTGGTTAGGTTTCATGTGTTGTATGTTATGAATGCTTGTGATTTCATTTCATAAAATTACCAGAATTTTAAGAAATTTTATATCCATTCAGAATGTAATTAAGAATACTAATTGTTTTGTAACTTTTAAATATTATCTTCCCACCCAACTCTGTCAGTTAAGGTTTTTTGACATATAAATCAAACTTCTTGTAGGTTAAATACTCACCTGTGTGGGATACTGCGTAACTCGTAAAAGACTGCAATGTCTCGGGAACCCACCCCACCTCTGCCTGGAGATATGTCCACTGGTCCTATAGCAGAAAGCTGGTGTTATACACAGGTACATACTATTAAAAAATGACTTCTTTAGTGTTAAAAGTAGCTTCATTAGTTTGAAGCAGTGTCAAACACTTGTGATCATCACATTCCATGGAGACTGAGACTAGAGAACCACAAATTTGAGCCCAGACAACTTAAAAATAAAATAAAAAGCGCTGACAGTGTAGGTTAGCAGTAGAATATCTTGGGGTTTGATATCCAGTACTGTTAAAAAAAAATTACTGTTACCTATAAATTTTGTACTATCCTGAGACAATTACTCTGAGACATTTAGGCATAATGATTAGAAGGATTAAAAGAATGGGGCATAGAGTGTTTGCAATGTGAAACACTAAAAGCATATGAGTCATTATAAAAAGTGATTTTCTAAATCTCTTAGGTTAAAGTAGTAAAATTTTCCTACATGTGGACCATTAATAACTTCAGTTTTTGTCGAGAGGAAATGGGTGAAGTGCTAAAAAGTTCAACCTTTTCATCTGGTCCAAATGACAAAATGAAATGGTAAGATTTTTGTTTATGTTAGATTTTTGTTTTAATGAGATCATCCACTACTTATGATTAGTTGTTATTGTTGCCTCCAAAGGGATGGGTATTATACAATTTTGTATTACCTTGGTATTAAGTTAATAGTGTGGGTGAATTATAAATAACTGTGGGGATGTTTACAGGAGAATTGTTTGTGATACTAATAGATGATTTCAGTATTGTGTGTCTCTTGCATGCTGCGAGTATTATATTCCTACAAGTGAGCCTATTGTTTTATTTTAGGTGCCTGAGGGTAAACCCAAAGGGATTAGATGATGAAAGTAAAGACTACTTGTCCTTATATTTGCTTTTAGTCAGCTGCCCCAAAAGTGAAGTTCGAGCAAAATTCAAATTTTCCCTTCTGAACGCTAAAAGGGAAGAAACAAAAGCAATGGGTAAGTGATTTGCAAGCTGAGTGAAGGAATCTGTGTGTGACTACATATTGCAACTTCTATACCTTTATCTAGAAAAGTTTGAGATTTTCCCCACTGAAATATGCTTAGCCCAAACTTGGCCATTACTTATATTGAGCGGTAGTTGTTCTGCTAAACCCTAGACTTCATAAGACATACCAAAATAGCTAAAAATATAATAAAATTTAACTGCTTCTTATTCTAAAATGACATTTACTTGTTGCTCAGAAAAAACAGTTGCTGTTAGGGCAAAGTACATTGTTCATTGCATGACGTATCAAATAGATGTTCAAGGCCTTTCTTTGGAAGGTAATAAAATCTGGAGAACTATGTAAAGGAGATATCATGCCACAGTATTCTAGTATTACAATTCTTTAAGTAGTGGACTCTGCACTGTAAGTAAATCAGCTTTTCTTAAGATTTAGGATGTATTAAATTAAGCCCAGGAGCCACATATGTATGTACATTTGTATATAGCCCAGATAAAATTCTGTGGCCAAGAGTTTCATAATAGAAAATATGTATTATACATAGAAGGAAAATATGAATTGCTACATTAAATTTTAAATATTTTCTAGAAGTGAATCACAGAATCAACTGTTATTACAAAAATGTTTTAAAACTACAGGCATACTTTTTAATAGTATCTTCTATTGCAAAGATAATACCAATTCACATACATTTCACACAGTAACGTTGATGATAGTGCAGTACTTTGGTTAGATTATTGGCTTTCCATCTCAATTTTACTCATTACATCATAAGTCTATAGAGGATTTTGTTCCTCAGTATTTGTTTTACAGTTCTTTAAAATTTGAAATATTTTCTTCAAATATTATTAAAGCCTTTTTTCTTCTTTTTTCAAGCACTGGGGCTTAAACCCAAGGCATTCACACTTACATATACCCCTATCTCTTTTTCTATGCTTTATTTTAACATAGAGTCTTACTAAATCGTTTAAGTTGCCCAGACTGGGCTGTAATTTGTGATCTTTCTGCCTCAGCCTCCTGGAGTGCTGGGGTTGCAAGCATTTGCCATCATGACCTGCTTATTTGACATTTATGAAAGTAGGGTTTTTTTTGTTGTTGTTCATTTGTTTGTTTTTTAAGTTTTGAATGACAGGGGACTTTTTAACTTTTCTAGTTCATGGATTTTTCTATACTTCATTGAAATTTAACACAGAATTGAGTGTTCCAGGAAAGCTTAAGAAATTTAAAATAACTATCTTTGGCTCTGGGGAGGTGGCTTAGCAGCATAAGTGCTTGGCAAGGGCAAAGTCCTGAGTTCAATCTCCAG
This sequence comes from Tympanoctomys barrerae, assembly GCA_002564285.1. NCBI lineage: Eukaryota > Metazoa > Chordata > Mammalia > Rodentia > Octodontidae > Tympanoctomys > Tympanoctomys barrerae. Next base: position 12,678 of record NDGN011306211.1, read on the forward strand.
TATAAAAAAATAATAATAATAACAGTAATCCATATTTAAAAGATGAAACAAGAATTTAGATTGTATTTCTAACCACGTTTGTTTGATCGATCGATCAATCTATCTATCTATCTATCTATCTATCTATCTATCTATTGGCCAGCTCAGCCTGCCCTGAGAGTGGGACTAGCACAGCATGTGGTCCCTTTGCTTGCCTAAGCAGGCACTTTAGACCACTGAGTTATCTTGCCAGCCCCTTAACCATGTTCTGGTACCATATAATGAGTAGTATAATGAATAGTGTGCCTGTGACAATATATTTTGGTCTTAATTCACTATGTTTTAGGGCCCATGTTACTAAAATCTTTTTCCACAGATTTTACCTAGTCCTTTTCTTTAGAGATAGGGAAGTCAAAAATTGAGATCACTGACTATGGTCAAAATTTTAGTAGTGATTCAATTCTTAGGATTATTTATTTATTTATTGGTGGTACTGGGAATTGAACTCAGCACCTTCACTTTTTACGTAGGTGCTCTCCCACTGAGTTATATCCCCAGCCACAGTTTATTCATGAGCACACATACCTGCAATTTTGATGATATATGCATTGGCAAAGTCCTATCTTGACATATTTCATTTCTCTGTATCATAAAGAAAAATGTTTCTTGGATATTTGCTTTACCTAAACTTCCTGTTTCCTACCAGAAAGCCAAAGAGCATATCGATTTGTTCAAGGGAAGGACTGGGGATTTAAAAAATTCATTAGAAGGGATTTTTTGCTTGATGAAGCTAATGGTCTTTTGCCAGACGACAAGCTTACATTATTTTGTGAGGTGAGTATACACTCTATTGCTAGAAATTCCATGGTTAGGGTGATTGAGATGACAGAAATGCAGACTGCACTGGGTAGTGGGTAATAGTTGAAAAATTAAAGTTTTGTATATAAATGTTTGATCAGAAAAAAACTGACTAAATTTTCATACAAATAGATACAGTGGCCCAGTGTGGAAAAAATTTCATTATGTTTCTAGATGTAAGTTGTACTTATCATACCATATACTAAATCCATCCTTTTTAAGACTGTGAACACGCTTATCTTTGTAATGAATCTAAGTATCTTTCTGAATAATTGACATAAAGATAGTCTCTTTTGCTTGGTGTCTTAGTTACTCTTCTCTCGTTGCTGGGACTGTTACCCGACACTCAAAATGAAGGAAGGAAAGGTTTATTTAGCTCAGTTACTAGAGGCTTCAGTCCATACTCAGCTGGGTCCAAGGCAGAGCAGCGCATAGCAGAGGACAACCTTTCAGGGCAGCAGCAAAGAGCAAGAGCGCAAGGGAGGGGTAGCAGCAGCTCAAGCAG
>NDGN011306222.1:0-12032 GCA_002564285.1 Tympanoctomys barrerae
TGGAACTTACCAAAAAAGGGTATACAGATGAATGTCCATTTTGTATCTTTGTATTCAAAGTGTAACTCCATTTTAAACATCACTTAAGTTTACTTAAATTGTAAATAAACTCACTCAACCACCCCCTCCCATATAGCTCATAGAAATAAGAGCAAATTGTTAAAACAATTTGAGAAGTAATGTAAATGTTAAACTACAATGTTCCATGACCTGCAGATAGTGAACAGTGTGTAGAAATGTAGACCTTATGGTAATTGTATGACATTCTTTTAAAATTCCTGAAAATGAGGTAATGAGGTGATGTGGTTGCTATGGAAATTTAGAAAGTATATAATGTGGAAGTAAAGTCCAAACCACTTGCAAAATTTTGTGGTTCCAAATCAAAGCCTGAGCATCGGTCTCTGGATCACAATGAAAGCTTCATTGTTCCTCTGCCTTTAGTCTCTCTTGCGGATGCCTTCCTCGCTGACATTGCCACAATAGACCATTCGAGATCTGGAATAGTAAAGGCAGCCTCAGGCAACAGTGGCAAGACAGGAGGCATCACAATTAGACTTGAAGTTATAGCACAAAACAAAAAGGTATAATAGTCTGAAAGGGAAAGAAACTGTTCAAATGGAAGGAACAACAGGGGTGAGGGAAGGGAGAAAAGAAGATGGAGGGGAGAAAAAAAAGAAATATATGTATAAACACAGGATAGCATGGATAATTGTAATGCTGCTTTTTACTGTTTTTTTGAAAGTAACGCTTAATGCTTAAATCTTTTTGTCTCTCATTTATTTATTTATTTATTTATTTATCTGTTTATTTATTTTGGCAGAACCAGGGATTGAACTCCAGCCCTTGCACTTGCCAGGCAAGCGCTTATTCTACTGAGTTATCTCCCTGGCCCCCTCTCCTTTTTCATTCTTTATACTTTTTGACAATTTTGCATGTTTATATCTGGTAATCTGAACAACTAATTTGAAGACAACAATATGCAGTATAACAACCGCTGTTGAGTTCTTATCAGTTTGTTTAGCTAAATTTTGTATCATTTTTAATGTTTTTTTCGTTAGTTTTATTTTCTCTCTCTTTCTCTCTCCTCTCTCTCTCATATTTGGTACAGGATCTCATTGAGCAGCTCAACTTGTAGTGATCCTCCTGTCTCATCCTCCCCAGCTCTGAGATTACAGGAGTGAGCCACCATACCTGGTCTTGATGGCCAGCTCAGCATGGCTGAAGGCAGGGCCAGAGTGGCATGTGGTGCCGGGAATTGAGCCACAGTCCCTGAACTTACCTTAGCAGGCACTTAGTGAGAAACGTTGTAAAACTATCAATTGGAGAAAAATGTATGGCTATATCTTGTATCCTGATCAACTACTTTAAAGAAAACAACATTTATTTAAGACATAAAGTATACAAAGACAATTCAGCCAAGTAGTCTTCTTCTTCATAATGCGATTTGCCTTTATATCCCAATTTCCTTATTTCCGCATTCTGATCACGCTCACTTAGGTGATTTTTTTTTTTTAATTTTAGGTAAGGGTCTACAACGTGTTCAGGGTCTCACTACTAGATCTGACTCATAGTGATCTGCCTGTTTACAGCCTCCCAAGAGCTGGGATTACAGGTAGGCACCACCATGCCCAGTTTCAATTGCTCTCTCAGTGCCCCGGGGTCAGGACCAGGCTGGTACAGAAGGCCCTGGGATCGAACTCCCAGCCCCTGTGCCTTGCAGGTGCTTTAATCCACTGGGCTATTTGGCCAGCCCTTAATTAGGTGATTTTGGAAAGGGCTAGATTCAGTCCACAGCTCTGGTCTTTCCTGCATCTTCCCCTGAACTGTGCCTGCCAGTCTATTGGGGTCAGTACAAAATTTTCTACATGTGGTTCCCTATGTGAGCATTGGCCCTTTATCCAGTTTCTAAGCCACATTTTTGTTTTTAGCTATTTGGTATAATTACAACTCTCTTGTTTTCAAAATCTCTATCAATCAGGATTTGTGGAGAGGAGTCAAAATTTTGCTTATTTCATACTTGTAATTATATAACACCTACAGAAAGAAGGAATTGAAGAAATGATACGTAAAAAGGTGAAGAATTTGAGATGAAAGAAATGTTTTAAAAGATAAAGATCATTTGCAAAGCTGGAAGGCTACATAGAGCAAACTACAATACTTTCATGAGACACCTAACAAAGGTCCATTGAGCCACAAAGAAACATGCATTGAGATTTTAATACATAGAGTCATAGCATGTTAAAATACTCCGTTGATCTGGATCCAGAAGTACTAATACAATTCCCGGCTCAGAAATTTATCTTGTAAGCTACCTTTCACATATCACTTACATTGACAAATGTTCACGTAATTTTTAACAGATAAATATAATGAATCTCTCTTTCATTGTCTTTTGTCTGATAAATGAAGCAATGTTCTGAAAATATGCAATAGTTAATTAAATTAAATGTTAATTGTAATTGAATATGCATCTATCAATGACTTGATAATCATATTGAAGATTTTAGTAAAAATATCTGCCGCAAATTCACGCTTGAAATATGTTCATATATCTTACTTTGTTTCACTTAAATTGATGTGAATATAGGAGTAGTAGATTTTACCTAGCATGCTACCTGGAACAGAGAAACAAATATTTAGTTTTTAAATGTTGACTAATATTAAGAACATTTATCCCACGTTCTTATGTGATCATGGAATGTTTTTACATATTCTTTCATTTTTCAGGTGTTTCTTATTTCTTAAACATTCAATAGCTCAGTGGACTAAAGCACCTTATTAGGCAGAGCACAGTGGCCTGAGTTCAATCCCCGGGCCTGGCATGCCAGCTCCACTCCCATGGCATGCTGAGCCAATGATTGAGACTGGGTGTGGTGGTGCGTGTATGCAATCCCAGCTCTTCGGAAGCTGAACACAAGTGGATCATTATGAGTCCAATCTATGCGGTGAGACCCTATAGACCCTGTAGTAAATAAAAACAAACAACAACAACCAAAAAAATTAAATACATGATGATCAAGAACATTTTCATAGAGCTGTTATTCACATGGCTCCTTATTATTTTAGAATTTTCACTAACTCCATTGTTTTTTATGCTGAGCAATGGGTGAAGGAATGCAATCAGTGAGATAAGAGTAGAGCACAGGCCATAACAAATTATTCAGAAGCGTCATATTTTTAAAAATGAATTACCTAAAATTTATGATAGTTAAAAATATCAAAATCAGTCATGCTTGAAAAATTACTTTCATGAAATTCAATTAACTCAACAGATTTCAGACTTAGCTTTTTTTGCTGCTGTTATTAGCTCTGGAATACTGTCTGCCATTTGATTTCCCCAACCCTCAATCTCCAATATATCTGTTAGAAACTTAAATATTTTCTGATTTCAAAATTTCATTGCATAAAGGAAATCCTGCTGTCTGCTCTTGGATTGATGGAATCAGTATAAAATTAAGTACTACAAAGTGATATGCAATTATTTGTTTAGTGTTTCACACCACCAAATGCATACTCTGAAGCAGTGCTTTCAGCTACACAGCAGCTGCTCTTTGATGTGTTTTTGATATCTCCAAATCATTATCTCATGATGAAATATGGCATAGTCAGAACTAATAATGTATCACAAACAGGTGGGAAAATGAAGTGAAATCTTAGTAATGAGTTCATTGATTTAAGAATTTAAATACACATGTGACAAAAAGTTCAGCTTCCCATCTGATCAAAAGCATTACTTGCAAGGATCATCAATAAGAATGATAGGACATTTATCCAAGTGAGAAATAAATACTTCAACTGGAAAGAAACAGAAGTTCCCCACCTGTTTTACCAGTCACAAATAATAATAGATTTTGAAAGAACTATTAGAATAAATATTGCTATATTTGTAACTTTAATGTTAAAACACCCTTCACAGTCCATATATTGATGCTTGTGTGCTGTATCTCAACCATGGTCACCATGGGAAAGATCATGTGTCTACATTTTACTTATTCCCTTTCACCTACATGAACTCTTTTCTTTTCTCTTTTCTCCTGTCCTTTCCCCTCTGTGACACATACTTCCATGCTCACTGCTTATGGCCAATGATGTGGGGCCACAGTTTGGTCTGACAGGAGGCTCTACAAGCAGCACAAGGGGAGGGACTGTCCTACATCCACGTCCATGCATCTCAATGGACTTTATAAGAAGAGTGCTGAGAGGATTGCTTGCTGTAGTGTGAATTAAGTGAAATTCTTTCTATTAGCAAATACTACTAAAATGTTAATAGGTAGGGATCACATACAGCTGGGTCCAGGAAGGGCAGAACAATGTAAAAAGCCCACAGTAATATTAGTTATTAGAATTTTAGTAATAAAGCATAGTCCTAGAATAAGTAGACATTCAAAGCAGATGTAAGCAAAGTACTTCCTTTACAGCTAGATAGAGAACTGAAGCAAATGCCCCATAGACTAAGATATAGACCTTTAGAAAGATAAAGCCCTGACTTAACCAACTGCAGAGAGGTCACTGGATACAACACAAGCACAACTTGAACAATCATTCTAGCCTCTGGAGATTGCTGGGTACCCATTACTTGGCTGTAGAGGAGTTACTTGTGAGGTGTTGTCTTTAAAAATGATACACAAGCCAGTGAAGGAGAGGATCTGTGACAGAATGGTGGCCCAGCACTGTTGCTGTATGTACCACATGAATCAGGGTTTGGAAAAGCTGGGAGCAGTGGTAGCCAGGTGCTGATGAAGCTGCACATTTCAGGAGTCTAAACAGAGAGACAGGATCAGGAAGCCAAACTCTGTTCTCCTGTACAGTTGCTGACACAGCTGAATAGCTTACCAGGTAAGAAAAAATAGTATTTAAAAGCGGTAGATCAATTTTTACATTGCAAAATACAGAATTTGGAGATAAGAGCCAATAAACCTATAACTGGCAGAGCAAATGCATAAGTGCAATTATCTATGATTCCAAGGCAAGCAGGATTGAAAATGAGAACTATTTCAAACTAAGTGCTATTTAAAAAAATAGCAAAAAAATATGTAGGACAAAGAAGAGGGTATGTATGAAATGGTGTTTTAAAGAAGATATAAGACATGAAGAGTGGTTCAACGTGTTGTACAGACTAAGAAAAATGATCAAACCAACAGAGAGAAACTGCCAGAAAAAGTCTCAATTTGATGTTATATTGTCTTTTGGTTTCTCAGACCTTATAAATCAAGTATTAGATCTCATTTAATAGACAGTCAGGATAATAAATATTTCAAGTAAATGGCTAAGGAAACATTATCCCCATAGTCAAAAGATAGATAAAACTGTTTCAGAGTCCCTGAATATTTAAGTCTCATCTCTTATTGTAAAATAAGTAATTTTATTCACATCTAAATGTGAATTTATTTAGTATGCATGGAACAGAAAGTGGGGAAAGAAATATGTAAATCTGTGGTTGGACACATCGATCTAAATCAACTTGTGAATTAATTAATAGATACTACTTTTCCCTCTACTTGAGGGCCAAGTCAGATACATAAAATAAAACACATGGAAATTATCATAACAAGATCATAGAATTAGAAAGAAGAAAATTGCCCATGACCATTCTATAATAGTATGCATAAAATTCATATGTATGTATATATGTAATATATACATATGTATGTTTATTGCTCAATTCTAAAACTGTATGTACTTTTTAATATTTTGCCCATGAACTAGAATCGTGTTGAAACACAACATAAGCAAAATGTCAAGTCAAAGCACATCAACTGAAATGCAGACTGCTCTCCATTAACCATCCTATGTTAGACACTAAAAGTGATGCAGATAATAGAGGCTGCCTCAGGGCACAGCAGGACTGTGCTGTAATAAGACATTGGGAGCATCTTCAGAGATCCTGGTAAGGGAGATGAATCAGAGCACTAGCTTGCGCATTGTTTGGCTGCTCAAATGTGCGAAATCCAAATTATAAATAAAGAGCAAAAGAAAATACAGAGGATAGGAAGTAGGAAACTAGAGTTTTCTTAGATGGAAAGAGGCTGAAGAAGTAGAGAGTAGGACAGAGAAGGGAATGGGGGTAACACGAGGAATCAGAAGGGGTTGTGTACATGCACCACCTCCAAATAAGGGATATAAATATCATGCCCTGCAAAGATGAACCAAGAAAAATTAATAAAAAGAAAATGGAGATTTTAACATAGCTTTGATCACCATTGAGTTAAAATAATTTAAGTAAAACGTTTGTATCAATGCAAAACAGTCAATAAATACAAGGCACTGGTGTATTTCTGACTTAATTCAGCTGTGTTGGGGAAAGTCAGTGCTCTAAAGAACAGTTCCTGGCCTTCCCGGCACCAGCAACCAGTTATGGGAGGCTGCTTTTCCATGCACCAGAGAGGAGGTTCCAGGCTGATACGAGTGGACTGTATTTATTGTGCTCATTATTTCTGTTATTATTACATTTTAATATGCATATAAATAATTCTACAACTCACTTACATGCCATAAGTGTTTGATATGCATCTGCAGTCAACTGATTTATAACAGTCTCTGTGTTGTCAACCATGTCTGCTAATTAATCTGTATGTGCAGCTACTCCACAGCTCTGACCTCATGTAAGCGCCACCTCAGACATTAAATACTCATAAGGAGTCTTCAACCTTGATCCCTTGTAGGCACAATTTGCACCTGGGGTTACTCTCCCATTAGAATCTAATGTCAGAGTATCTGTCACTTTTGAAAAGGAAAGAAACTGCCCAAGGGAAAGAACAACTGAGATGGGGGAAAGGAGAAAAGAAGGAAGGGAAAAGGAAAACACACACACACACACACACACACACACACGATAGCTAACGTAGTTGTACTACTAATTCCCTTTAGTTCTTTGAAGGGAATAGTGTGGGTTTATAGTGTTTGACCCATCTTGCATGCCTACGAGCAATAACTTTGAAGATAACAATATGTGATGAATTAACCAGAGTTAGTTTCTTATCATCTTGTTTTGAAATTCTGTATAATGGTTTTTATTTTTTATCCTCCCACTTTAAGATAAATAAAAGAATCTGATACTACTTCTGATTTGACAGGAGGTGGAAGTCAGGCAGAAATTCAAGCCATCGGGGCAAGAGCTGTAAACACAATGAAGATTCCTGCATGCTTCTGTCTGCTCACCACCTGCTATGAGACCTGGTTCCAAAGAAGACTCTGCTGGTGGCCCAGGTGCTGGGTGCACCTGCACTAGGCAGTAGAGGCATTTTTAAAATATCGGTTTTCTGGCTTATGCAAGTGCAGGGACCGGGGTTCGATCCCCAGTGTGCCATGCCAGCCCCACTCCTGGGGCGCTCTGAGACAGTGATTCAGACTGGGAGTGGGGGTGCATGCCTGTAATCCCAGCACTTGGGAGGCTGAAAACAGGAGCATCACTACGAATCCAATCTGTGTAGTGATACCCTGTAGACCTTGTACTAAATACATAAAACGATAAAATAAAAGATCAGTGTGCCAGTCTATTTTGCAGAATTCCTTTTCTTATACATAGGAAATGGGTAAAGATGGTTTGTAAGTGGGAAAGTTATCAAAATATGGAAGGAAGGGAAAGGACAAGAGCAAAGGGACTGTAAAAGGAGTTGAGAGTCATGTACATATACCAACTCCCACTCAATGAATATATGCATTATACACTATAAACATGAACAAATAAAACATTTTACAAATCAGACTAATAACCACAAACCAGATGCAATGCCTCAGCACAGCATGCTTTGCATCGTATGTGAACCTTAGAATTTAGCAAGTTGCAACATTTACCATTAAAGTGTATTTCAGAGTAATAATAAAATTGTTCTATTTGTATTTATTTGTGCATGTTTCTTAACCTTTGAGAAATGAATAGGCTGCGAATATTGTATACTTATTAAAAGTAATACCTATAAACAAATCAAAAACAGTTTTTTTTTAACATCTAGAGGAAAAGTCTTGTTTCTTCTTTGACCTGAACAAAAAACATAAGGTCAAAACTAAGAATTTTCATAAGCATTTGAAAATCTCAGGCAGGCCAGATAGCTCAGCAGACAAAAGCTCTTGCTTAGGCAGATGCAGGGACTGGGGTTTGATACCCAGCATGCCGTGCAAGTCTGGCCCCTGGAGTATGCCGAGATAGCGACTAAGACTGGGAGTGGAGGCTGGCATGTGTAATCCCAGTGCTTGGGAGGCTGGAAATAGGAGGATCACTATAAGACCAATCTTTGTAGTGAGACCCTGTAGATCCTGTACCAAAAAAAAAAAAAAAAAAAAAAACAAACAAAAACAACTATATGAAAAGATTTTGAAAGTTTTCCATTCAAAGAAATGATATATCTTTGGGCTGTGGAGATAGCTTGGCATTTTAAGCACCTGCCTGGCAAGTGCAAGGACCTGGGTTTGATCCCTGGTGCTACGTGCTGTGCTGGCCTGGGAATCCAGGTGTGCTGGCCACTGTGTACTATCTCATGTGTGCAGTGAAACTCTGTAGTCCCTGTACTAAATAAATTTTAAAAAAAGAAAATCTCATACAATCCTCAATGCAGCTTCCACATTTCACCTTATACACTCATAATTTTTATATTTTTCAGAAAAGTATATTAGAAAATTTGTCTACTCATTCAAGAGACTGCAAATAAATTCTTCACTTTCCGAGGTCCATGATTCCAAGCTTTGTGGGTTGTCACATTTTAACTCCACAAATTGTGTATTTGAATCACAGTAATTTTTCAATTTATGTTTATGTAGATTTGAAAAAAATTCCCTCTGATAAACTTATAAAATAAATGATTATTATTTCCAGAGAAAACCAGTATACATGGTTCACACAACCCAAGTAGTAGAATTTAAAGCATGTGAATATACCAACCGTCTCTCTTAGATCATTAAATAGGAAGGTATGTGCCAATATCAATTGGAGAAATTTGAATGTCCATGTCTTGTACTCTTAGTAACTACTTTGAAGATAGCAATATGCAATATATTAACTATTGTTATTCTGTTATTTGGTATGAAATTTTGTTTTACTTGTTAAAAATTGATTGACTGATTGATTTGGTGCAACGTCTTGCTACTCAGCTGGGACTCATAGTGATCCTCCTGTCTCAGCCTCTGCAGCACTGGGATTGCAGGCGTGCATCACCACACCCAATTTCAGTGGCCGGTATGGTGCGGGGTCTGCACAGCACGTGGTACGGGAATTGAACCCAGGGCTTTGCACTTGCCAAGCAGGTGCTTAGACCACGTACTATCTCCCTGGCCCTGTTTTACCTTTTTCCATAAAAGAAAATATGCGTGTGTGAAAAAGTACCAGCGATCATTTTTCTTTTTAGTTTATACTGTAGCAAAAGGAAATGAGCCTTGTAAGGTAGCCCACCATCTGGGATTTCGCCTAATAGTTGAAAGAATATTTTATCAGAATAAAAACAATAAAACAAAGTTTGATACTTGAAATAGTATGCAATGTGACTTTGCAGAACAAAGAAACCCCACAATCATGCTGTCCTCTATTATGAAGGTCATGAGAAAAGTGTGAATGAGGTTAAAATATAATAACAGAAGCACCTATCTTCATCCAGGTGGAGTAAGCTGTGACATAATTTCTAATTTTCACTGACAGATACTGAAATGTTTCATGACAGCTAATGCTAATGAAATAGAAACTTAATAGAATACTGCTTTTTAACAGTATATAACAGAACATAATTTAATAACAGAACATAATTAGTAGAGATGACTTGCAAATATCAGTGTTTGTTGGCAGTTTGAAAATATCTTATTTGATCAAGTAAAAATTTTAATTAGTTTATTAATACAGCTAGGTCACTGAAACTATTGAACTACTAAAAGGACTTAGAACTTTAATGGTTATTGATTTATTCAGGTAGTGTGTATCTCTTCCTCATTGCAGGTTATAATGATTTTACCTGTGTAGCAGTTAAGTAATAAGCTTTACTACTAATTACCAAGGAAGCATGTGTTACAATAGAATTTGCTTTTATTTTGCTGAAGTCCTGAGAATTTATTTTTAAGTTTAATAATTTTAAAAGTGTTCTTCTTAAATTGTCAATTTTTATTATCCTTTTTTTTTTCTTTTTTAAGGAAACTGGATTGAAAACTAACTCCAAGGAATTTTATTTTCCAGCCATGGTAGAAAGGCTTACAGCAGACAGTATCTCTCAGCAAGAGTAAATAAAAAAAAAACTTAGATTAAAAATGAAAACTGCTGTTGGAAGATATTGAAAAGTACCTTAGTAGTTAGGACTTCAGGGCCCAAAATTCCCAAGAGAAAAAAAAAAAAAAGAAAAAGAAAAATACAGTGAACTTGCTCTAATGCTGTTTGCCACTTCACTTTTGGAGACATTTACTAAAACAATACTCATAGGCTGAGAAAACAGAGACACAAACATTTGCAATGCAGAATTTACAGACAAAATTACAGTTTAGTGCTGCCACAGTTGTAAAGAATGAGGGGTAAGATTTCAGGGCAAGCGCAACAGTAGCCTGTGAGCCTTCCATCAGCCTTTGCCTGGAGTCTAATGCACAACTTCTGATGGGCTGAGAAAACAAGTGGAAAATAAGCAATGGCAGGCTAAGTAAATGGCAGCATTAGCCTCATAATCTGGAAGAAAAAATCAAAACTGCTATTCAAGCACCGAGCAGGAAGACCCTGGAGCATACTCCAAAGTTTTTAACTGTGACTCATAAGATGTTAAGAATAGAAAGGGCTGAATAAAGTATTGGGGCTTTTTTTTTTTAAAGTGAGCATAATTATAAAGATGGCAGGGCCAGAGAGTTAGCTCAACAGACTAAAGTACATGCTTAGGCAAGCTCAGGGACTGTAGTTTGATCCCAGGCACCACATGCTGCTCCAGTCCTACCCCAAGGGTAGGCTGAGCTGGCCAGAGCTCTGGCTTGGTGGTGCACACCTGTACTCCCAGCGCTGGGGAGGCTCAAAATGGGAGGATCATCATGAGTCTGAGCTGCATAGATAGACTTTACAAAACCAAATGCAGAAAATAAAAAACGGTGGCTTGCAAAAATAAATATAGACTTAAAAAACAAAAACATATAAAGCATACATAAGACAAAATGGAATGCATTTAGGTATCCAATTGAAGTTCTGAAAGAGAAAAAAAAAGAGTAAGTTATTCTTGAAGATACTTTGAAGGATCTCCTACAATTGATTTAAAAAAAAAAGGAAAAGAGATGTAAAGTTACAGAAACAAGGAAATAAATATCAAAACTTCAACTTAGGAAAGCCATTTAAAATCATTGTTGTTCAAGTAGTGGGGAATTTAAAAGCAATTAGATAAAAAGATTATCAAGTGAATAACAATTTGATTTTGATTTTTCATTTTTAAAAATAACTGATGAAAACCAGTGAGCAAGGATTAATATGTTTAAAATATATTTAAGAGGACTGGCCAAGTAGCTCAGCATATTAAAGCACCTGCTTAAGCAGATGCAGGGGCTGGGAGTTCGATCCCCTGGCCTGCCATGCTGGCCATGCCAGGTGCACTGAGATAGCAATTCAGACTGGGTGTGGTGGCACATACCTGTAATCGCAGCACTTGGGAAGCTGTAAAAAGGACGATCACTGCAGGTTCGATCTACACAGTGAGGCCCTGTACACCCTGTACACACTGTGTCCTAAATACAAAACAAAACAAAACAAAACAAAACAAAATAATATTGGGGCCAGGGAGATGGCTCAGTAGAATAAGCTCTTGCCTGGCAAGTGCAAGGGCCTGAGTTCAATCCCTGGTTCTGCCAAAAAAAACCCCAAAAAACAACAACAAAAAATAAAATACATTTAGACGACAGGGTTATAGCTCAGTGGTACAGCACTTTCTGGCAAACTCAAGGTCCTGAGTTTGATTCTCAATACAAAAAAACCAAAAAACAATATAAAACATAATACATTTTAAAATTTTTTTATCATATTCTGTAGACACTTAGACTTCAACATATCAATACTTGATGAAAAATACGTGTTCCATGTTATGCCTAAGATGTTTGATATT
>NDGN011306253.1:0-16429 GCA_002564285.1 Tympanoctomys barrerae
GCTTGTTCTAAGTAGGTGCTTTAGACCACTGAGCCATCTCACCAGCCCAAATAAATAATTTTTAAAGAAATACATAGACTTACTCGGTCTTAATACGGAAGAAATGTTTTCTTTGGCAGAACCAGAGGCTGAACTCATGGTCTTTACACTGGGCTACCTCTCCAGTCCCTTTCTGATGTTGAGACAAGGTCTCACCACATCTGCTACTTTGCCCACCTGGGCCCCAACTTGCAATCTTCCTGCCTCTGCCTCCCAGAATTCTGGGATCAGAGGCACGGGCTAAGGGAAAACCTGTCTTATAAATAGGTTACTCTGGCTTCAGAAGATTGTAGTCTTCTCCTTCTCCTTTTCCTTCTTCTCCTTCTTCTTCTTTTTGAGGCAGGGTCTTGCTATGTAGTCCAGGCTGGCCTTGAACTCACTATGTAGCCGAGGCTGGTCTCAAACTCACAGGTATTCTCCTGCCTCAGCCTCCCTAGTGCTGGGTTTGTAGGCATGATCTTCCACGCCCGGCTTGGCTGCAGAATTTTAGATAGACACTTGGAAGAAGTCTAATCAAAGTTAGTGAAGAAGACCTGGGGTTTTTTGTTTGTTTTTGTTTTTTGAAGCCTTTTTAGGGTTTCTCTGGTTAAACCTCACAACCTCTCAAGTAACATTTGAGGAAGCAAAAGCCCTGCCAGGGAAGCGACCCTTCCAAGCCTGCAGGTCCGGGGCAGCGCTAGCCCGCCCCCACGCGCACATGGGCTCAATCCGCTCGCGCGTTGCAGGCTGCTCCCGACCCACCTCTCTGCGGCTCTGTCTCACTCTTCCCTTCTGCCCCTCTCTGTGTCTGTCTCTCTCCCCCGTTCTCTTACCACCTTTCCCACAATTCACGAAGTATGACCTGCAAGATATTCTGGAGGTAGAGCTTGCGGCTGTACATTTTCTGCTGCCTGACCCTGAAATACGGCCACCCAGAGAGGGATCCGTGCAGGCACCAGGTCCTGGAATTTCTACCTCAGGGGAGCCAGGCGTGGCAATCTTGGTATAAGCCAGATGATGCTATCTACTTCAAAGGAATGGTTGCTTTTGTTTCTGAGACAGGGTCTTGCTATGTAGTTCAGGCTGGTCTTGAACTCACGCTGTAGTCCAGGCTGGCCTTGAGTTCTTGGTAATCCTCCTGCCTCAGCCTCACAAGTGCTGGGATCAACGTGTGACCATGCCCAGTACTTTATTTTTAAAAATGTTTTAGTTTTTTGAGACAGAGTCTCTCTATGTAGCCCAGGCTGGCCTTGAACTCACAGTGACTCTCCTGCCTCAGCCTCCCAAGTGCTGGGATTACAGGCATACAATGGAGGCAGTTTTTAAAAATACTTTATTTATTTGATATAGGATCTCACTACACAGCGCAGACTCATAGTGATCCTCCTAGCTTAGCCTCCTCAGCCCTGGGATTACAGGCATGCACCACCATGCCCAGTTCTGGGGCTGGGAAGGCATGCGGTATCAGTGATTGAGCTCAGGTCCCTGTGCTTGCCAGGCAGGCACTTAAACTGCTATCTCCCCAGCCCTGGAAACAGTCTTTGAACTGTTCTGTGTGTGCTTTTGTAGTAGCTGGAGGAAGACCGTGTGAAGGAGAGGCTGGGCACAGGCCTGCTGTGAAGGACGATGCCTGTGCGTCGGTGTCAGGAGAGAACCCGAGCATGTGAGGGTAAGAGGATGCCAGGGTGGCATCTCGCGGCTCTGTCTGGAAGGGAGGCCTGGAAGATGAAAAGCCTTGAGGGCCAGGCCTGCAGGCAACTATGCAGACATCTCAACCTCAGCCCTCCAACAGGTACTGCTTCCTCCTCCTCTCCTTCCTCTTTTTTCTACTCTCCTGAACCCCCTTCTTCTCCTTTGATCTTTTGGGACAGGATTTCACTATGTAGCCTGGGCTGGCCTCGAATCATAGTTATCCTCCTTCTCCATCCTCCAGAGTGCCACCATGCCCAGCCAATAGCCTTCCAACTTCTAATCCCATTGTCCCAGTCACACTTCTTGGCTGGACTTTAACCAGGTGACACATTAATGCATCAGTGTCAGTTGACGTCAACCTGGAAGTAGACCTGTGCTTGATTCATCCAGGCAGCTAAAGCCAGGGAGGAGGACAAACACTGCTAAGCATGTGTGTGCCATGAGGGCTGGCCAGTGGACAGGGCGTTATTCTGCTGTCAGCCTGCTTCCCACCCCTACTGCAGTCTCTCGTTCCTTTCTTTCTGCCTAGCTCTGGATCAAGAGTGGGGCTTTGAATATTCATTTGTTTTGGGCAGTGTTATTTCTGAGGGGGGACTTGTGAGGCAGGTGTGGGAGTGCACATCAGTAATCCCTATATGGGGAGGCTGAGGCAGGAGGAGCCCCATGAGTGTGAGACCAGTCTGGGCTACATGTGAGTTCAAGGCCAGCCTGGGCTACCTATGGAGATGTTGCCACAACAACAGAAAGGCGCGGAGGAGGGCTGCAGGGACCGATGCTGGGATGCCGGAGGTGGGAGCTAGTGTGAACAGGATTTAGAGGAGAGCTGTCCGAGGTCTCCGGGACCACCCTGCCACCCCACGCCCCGCCCAGGGGGCGCCTCTCCATAGTTTCAGGCTGGTCTTGTCCTTCTCCTGGGGCAGTGTCTGCACCTTCAGCTTGACCTCACTTTCTGCTTCCATGGCTAGCTTATGTTTTTTGACACTACCTGTTGGACACTTTCTTCATTTAATTTTGCTTCAAGTCCTTCCACCCTTTCAAGTACAAAATACAGAACAGCATGGGAATCCCTTTCCAGGAGGAAGCAACGGTGCAACTTTAAGTGAGGGACGGGCGGAAGGAGGCGCTGACTCAGATCCTCTTGTCATTGGCTGCTGGAGGGGATCCCACCTCTCAGGAATTGGCCTGGACGGTGTCCGCCTCCTCCTGTGATTGGCTCAGCTCGGCAATATAAAGAGGCAGCGCCGGCCCCCTCCCTAGCCCAGGAGGCGGGCAGTCTGCGGGTAGCTCGCTAGCGCGCCCGGCGCGGTCTTCTCCTCCGCGAGCCCGAGCCGAGCCCCGCGAGGCCGCAGCCATGAAGGAGCGACGGGCGCCGCAGCCGGTGGTGGTGAGGTGCAAGCTCGTGCTGGTGGGAGACGTGCAGTGCGGGAAGACGGCGATGCTGCAGGTGCTGGCGAAGGACTGCTACCCCGAGGTGAGCGCGCGGCCGCTCCCCGCCGGCCCGCCGGCGTCCCCCGGGACCTGCCCCACTTCTGCCGCCCGCGCCCTCGGATCCGCCCTGCCTGGCGTCCTCCTGGCGGCCGCTCTCGGCAGAGGGGCTCGTGGGCCCCGGGGAGCCTGGGGCTTCTCCCTGACGCGGTCCCCGCCGCGGCTGGCTCCCGCCGCCCCACGCAGACGCTGCCCCTTGCGGCCTCCCCCTAGTTCGGGGGCAGCCCCGGCCGCGCGCGTCCCCGCCTGCGGGCGCCAGGGCGAGGACGAGGGGCACGCGCGGGGGCCGTCGGGGTGCGGGCTCGGTCCGGCTGGCGCCCCCGGCTCTCGGCGGCCGCGCGGCTCCGGGTGCGGCGACGCTGTCGGGGAGGTCCGGGCCAGCGCCCGGGCTGAATGGCCGCTCTCTCCTCGCAGACCTACGTGCCCACCGTGTTCGAGAATTACACGGCCTGTCTGGAGACCGAGGAGCAGAGAGTGGAGCTTAGCCTCTGGGACACCTCGGGTAAGGCCGCCTCCACAGGTGCACTGCAGCTGTGCGCTTGGCTTGTTCCCCCGGCGCCTGCCGGGAAGGGACCTGGAAATCCTGTTGGGGGGTGGGGGGCTGTCAGCTCAGTCGTCAGGTCCAGGGGTGCAGCCACTGGCTTCTCCAGGTTAAGTTCCATCTTTCAGAGGCTGCGAAGGTGGTGGTGGTGGGAGGGGGTGAAGTCGAAGCCCCTGAATCCTCCTGGGGCGGGGGTCCGGGCTGGTCCCTCGCCTCTCCCAGCTACCCAGCAACACACACTCACTTACATTCACACTCAGAGTCGTACCTTCCCCAGAACAAAGTTAAATAAGGCCAGAGGCAGTGTCCCTGGAGGCAGCCTGCTTGGCGGAATGTCACAGGGACCCAGGCATCCCACTTGCGTAGCATCTCCAGCCACTGCTGTGGCCTGTGTCACACTGCTGCGGCTCTCGGATAAAGCGATGCATCGCCAACGCTTTGGAGGGAGGGAGAGATGGCTTCACGTATGGCACGGTCCTGTTGTGCCGGGGCTTGCCCGGCGAGGGGCCAGGCCCTGATCAGTTCTCCGTACAGCGCCAGAGTGAGGTACAAGATACCCTCTGTCTCCGAAATGTAGAAAGCAGTATTTTCCGACGTTTTCAGCCCCAAACCCTTGATGCTGGGCGGTCTTTGCTTTGGTTCTGAGACCTTTCCACCATCTCTTTGCCTCGGGTCCTTTTTTAATAGATAGGCTCAGGGTCATCATTAAGGAGCAAAATCTAGCAGTGAAAAAAGGATAAAACATACTTCTTGCCAAAAATAAAAAATAAAATAAAAAAGCATAATCAGTTTGAGTTCAAAGAGGAACTATAAATCACCAGGGGTTTCCTGTTACATGGAATAAATGTGCCGCCCAATTCCTCCAAAGAGCTGTTGTTCCCGTGCTCCAGTTTTGAGGTCTGCAAAGACTGGGGGTAAGGGACAGGGAGATTAAAAAATGAGATTTCTTCTTGGGCCTCGCCAAGCTCAAATTCCTCCAGCTGGTGTGCTCTCCTGCGTTGCAGTTCCAGGGGTGGGGAGGCAGGTTCGCGCCTGTGCTATGCTGGCTGGACCAGCTGGGGATGCAGCGTGGCTGCCGCGCTGCGCGGCCCCGCCGCCCGCCGCTTCTGCTGCGCCCTCCCAGCCCCCTCTTCTAGATCCTTACCGCAGCTCTTCTCCTTTCACTGTCACCACCTCCCCAACCTCCTGCTGCTGCCCTCCTCCCAGAGTCAGAATGCAGCCCCTGAAGCCCTAAGCCGGATCCTGGAAAATCAGCAAGTGTGGTCGCCATACCTAGGGTTGCGCCCCACCCCCTCATCTCGGAAAGGATAAAGGCGACCGGTTATCCTTGTGCTCCCTGTTTGCAATTAGATTCCCAAAAGGAAGTGACAGTAATGTGTGGGATGGGGCTTTCCTCTGCTGGGGCCAGGGGTGAAACTGGTCCCGTTATTTACTTGCTGCTCTTAGGGGAGGGGGATCGATCGGACCCAAAATGGAGAGCTCTTCCCCTCCCCCTTCCCAGTACTGCAGTGCTCCGTTTGCTCCGTGCCGCGGTGGTCAGACTCCCACCCCAGAAAGGGGCAGGGACTGATTGCTGAAGAATCGGCAGTGATCCCATCTCCCCCCTACTACTTTTTCTTTCTTATAACTGACACCCCCCCCCAGCTTGGATTCCCTCCAGTTTCCATGGCGATTGCAGTGGAGGGAGAGGGGCTGCTTGCTATTCTGAGCACGGATTGTCTGGGTTCCAAATCCGCTACTGTTCTTTCCCCAAGGTGGGGGGCAGGCTCAGGTCCTGGCTCTTACCCCCTCAAGCCCCTGAGTCCACACGGTCCACTTCTGTTCCAGTGAAGGACCCTTGCTTGAGCTTCGTCCTCGCTATGGTGGATATTGGCTCCCTGAGATCTTAGGGGTAGGGGTCACAGCTTTTCTTATTCCATTTTACTACAAGCTGACCTGGGGGCTGGAGGGACACTGGTTTCCTGATGCTGCCCTTCGCCTGCCTGCCTCCTCGAGTTCTGACCCATGGTAAAAGGCAGATGGACAGTTATGTAACAGGCAGCTCCTTTCCTCGCCTGGGAGACCCCAGAGCAGAGGGGAGCAGCGGTTGGGCAGCAGGCAGACTTCCAAGAAGAGTCCCTAAACAAGCCTTGGTCTCCGCAGGGCTGGGAGTGTTTTCACTGACTTGGAAAGTGAATAGGCTTTAAATTGGGACTTGTCGAAGCCCCAGACAGGGCTTTCTCTTAGATGGCCCTTTTTGTTTTTCCAGGACTAAGGGGCATGGGGTTTGCACAGCTGCCTGGCAGTAGCCCCAAGCTTCCAGGCCAAAGGCCTCCTCTGGGAGATGGGTGGATCCCCAGGGCTCCCAAGGCTCACTCCCAGCTTTCTCCGTTCCTCTAGGTTCTCCCTACTATGACAATGTCCGTCCGCTCTGCTACAGTGACTCAGATGCAGTGTTGTTATGTTTTGACATCAGCCGTCCGGAGACAGTGGACAGTGCTCTCAAAAAGGTAAGACTGCCTACAGTTGCTGACCTGGCAGGAGGACAAGAACGACTCTTGAGGACCTTGTCGTTTAATTCTCTTGTGTGCCAGGCGTGATCGGCACTCAGTCATGGCAGTGCATGCCTGTAATCCCAGCCCCTGGGATGGTGAGGCAGGAGGATTGCTAGGAGGTTGGAGTCTAGCCTTGGCAATTCAGCAGCATTAGTGAGACCCTGCCTTACCGGCACTTGCTGAGATACAGCTCTATGTGAGGAAGGACTTGAAGCCAAACAAAGGAGAGTTTCCCAAGGCCATAAGTTAGCTGCAGTGCTGAGCCTAGGTGGCCTTACTCTTCTGCATTTTCCACGTCCTGTGCTGCTGCTGCTGTTTTTCTTTTGTACTAGGAATTGAACTCAGGACCTTGAGCTTGCCAGCCAGGCTCTTGTGCCTCTGAGCTATGTTTCTGGCCCCTACACTGCTTGTTTCGAGCCCCAGCAAAGAAGGGTGGCATTGGAGACATACTAAATAGAGGATCATGAAGCGGAGGGCCTTCTCATGCTATGCTTTGAGGGCCAGGATGGGACCTTGTGAGGCCACCTCTGCAGACAGTCATCCAGACATGAGGCCGGCAGAGCCTGCCCTCCTGTGGGAATGTCTGGTCCTGGGCCAGAAGGCCTCCCACAAGCCTGTGGACTTAGCTGGCTTCCCAGCAGGCTGCAGCTTGCGCTCTTCCCTCGGGAGAGTTTGGAGCCTTCCTCTTGCTGTTCTGGACTTGTGAGGCTGTGACTGGCTGAGGGGACAGGTTGCAGACCAGTGGGCAGGACGGCGGGGTTGCGGGGTCAGTCTGGGGGGTGCTGGGACCCAGGAGAGCTGGACCGGCAATGGCCCAGGTGGTGTGTGTGACTTTGCCGACTGGACTGTGTCGTCTGCCTGCCACTAACTCTGCCTCCTACCACATTAACCTCCCTCTTCCTGCTCGGCCCACAGTGGAGGACAGAAATCCTGGATTATTGTCCCAGCACCCGAGTTTTGCTTATTGGCTGCAAGACAGACCTTCGAACAGACCTGAGCACACTGATGGAGCTGTCCCACCAGAAGCAGGCGCCTATCTCCTATGAGCAGGTGTGTGAATGTGCCCGTTCGTGTGACGCGTGCAGGGCACAGTGTTGGAAGGCTGCAGGCAGAGGCCTTGGAATCTGGGCTCCGGCAGCCTCCTGCCTCGGCCAGCGGGAGCGGACGCGAGGTGTTTATCTGTAGCTGATGAGCCGGTCACCCTGACAGGGGTGCTGGGCACCCACAGTTGGCAGGTCAGCTGTTGCTGTTTGTTAGCATTTGATTTCCTGTTGACCCCTTACACTGGGCTCACTGGAGGTGCTTGTCAGAATTTCAGATTCTTGGCCCCATACCTACAAAAGCACTCTGGGACAAAGACAGAAATTTGCATATTTGTGTATACAAAGACCCAGGAATAATCTCTGATGTACACAGGAGTGTAATGATTAGTTCTACACCAGGGTTTCTCATGACAGTCCTCGGAGGGGCTCTTACAAATAGCAGTGCTGGGACTGGGGTGCAACTCTGGGGTGCAACTCAGGGATGGAACCCAAGCCTCCGCAGTTTGAATTCCAGCACCGAGCAAACACCTGATGTCGCCACCCTAGTCCCAGAATTTTGATTTCTTGGTCCAGCATCAGTGTGGTTTAAAAGCATTTCAGGTGATTCAAATGTGTAGTCAGGCTTCATCCTCACAAAACTAATTGGAAGAGGCTGTGGGGATCCTGCCTGGAGCAGCGCACAGCAGGGCACGGTGTCCTGCAGCCCCAGGGACCCCTGCATTTACGACTGCACCTCCTCCCACAGGGCTGTGCCGTGGCCAAGCAGCTGGGTGCAGAGATTTACCTGGAGGGCTCGGCCTTCACCTCCGAGAAGAGCATTCACAGCGTCTTCCGGACGGCATCCACGCTGTGTCTGAATAGGCCCAGCCCGCTGCCCCCCAAGAGCCCTGTCCGGAGCCTCTCCAAGCGACTGCTGCATCTGCCCAGCCGTTCCGAACTCATCTCTTCTACCTTCAAGAAGGAAAAAGCCAAAAGCTGTTCTATTATGTGAAGTGGGGGTTGGAGGGGAGATGCCCCCACCTCCTCCCTTGGGGTGCAGAGGCACGGGGAGAGGGAGGACAAGACAGTTGAAGACACTGGACACAGTTTTTCCAATGGCCATGGTGAGGCTTGGAAGGAGACGGGAATGGGCTGAGGAAGGGGCCAGGCCCAGTGTGAGGACCTGACGCTGCGTGAGAACCATCACACCCACGCCCAGCGCTAGGCTGAGGAGGGGCAGCTGTCCCAGTGCCCCCAATTCCAGAGGAGGGAAAGGGGGGGCTCCGGGGGCCATGCTGGCCTCATGGGCTCTGGGGCTTACTGGAGCCTCGCCTTCAGCATCATGCTCTTCCACACTGCGCTTCCATGCAGGCCGGGCGGGAGGGCCAGAGCTCCAGGGCGCAGCCCTGCCCCTCCGCGGAGCCACCAGAGGAACGGAGGGAGGAAGCCTAGAGGCAGCTCCCTTGAGCGCAGCCCAGGTGCTTCACCTGGAGGCCAGCGCACGGGCTGCGCGGAGCCAAGGAGAGGGGTGCTCATCTCGCACAGCCCATGCATCACGAGAGGTGACATGGCACATTCACACGCTTCTCACCTGAGCCCCCAGCGTCCGAGGGAGAAGCCCAGACCCCCTTCTTTTGCAGAGTGTGGGGTGGTGGTGCTGCAGGGGCGGGGCTGGGAGGGGGAACCAGACTTGGCCTGCCCTTAGGGCAGTGCAGCTGGCATTTGTTTTATAGACCCTTGTCTTTGGGATTGTGGGAGGGGGGATGTTTCAGTCTGTTACATGTTCTGTGTTTAAAGAAGAAAACCTATTTATTAATGAAAAATATACATATAAAGAAGTTGGCTCCCTTTCTTCTTTCTTTGTATTTTTGGCTGCTTGGGGGGTGGTGTTGAGGCGGGTCTCTTTGTGTAGCCCAGGCTGCCCTGGAACTCACAGCAGTCCTGCCTCAGCCTCCAAGTGTTGGGATTACAGGCAGACACCGCTACACCTAGCTTCTTGGCTGCTGACAGGGAGAAGCTGTGGGGCCCTGTCTGTCCCCCAGTCCCTCCCACAGGTGGCTCCCCGCTTTCCCACCCACCCAAATCCTGTTGAGGCAAGCACTAGTCCCTAGCCTGAGAGCAGGACTTCCTGGCCTTGGAACGGTGTCTGGAGTGGGGAATCCTCTTTGCAGGGGCTTGTGCTACACAGTATAGAATGTTTAGCAACTCTGGCAGGTGCTAGATGACAGTGGCCTCGGTTGTCACAACCGAAATGTTGCTACCATTGCCCTCGAGGCTGAAGGAGAGGGATCATCCGTGGGGAGCACTGGGCTGCTGAGTCCCCGGGGAAGCCCCTGGTGGTACCCTTTCAATTCGAGAGGTGACTTCCAGCCCCTATCCACGGCGGTGTGAGGCGCAGCTTCCCTTAGGCTGTGTTATTCATAGATGCTGTTTTTCCAGTTTCGTGCTGCCTGCTGGACGTGAAGCAACTGTCCTCAGCACTGTGCTGGGCGCACAAGTGATAAGAGCTTCCTTCGCTTTTTTTTTTTGGCGGAACCAGGGGTTGAACTCAGGCCCTTGTGCTTGCCAGGCGAGTGCTTATTCTACTGAGCTGTCTCCCCGGCCCTGAGAGCTTCCTTTGTTACATGTTTGGTATGTGTGTTGGGCACTTAGTTATTATAGTAGTACCGTATTGGTATTATCTTCATTTTACTGATAACCCAAAAGATTAATTCTGCCTTCAAGTCCACCGATGTCATCTATTCCTGTAATAACCCTTTGAGGCACTATTTTTTTTTTTTTACAGAAACTGAGGTTCAGAGAGATTAATGTGTACAAGGCCACACAGCTAGAAAGTGGTAGAATGTGTATATAAATAAGGCAGTCTAGCTGCAGAACACAGACTTTTTTTTGAGATGGGGTCATGACCTACTGCTCAGGATGTCCTTGAACTTGGATCCCTGCTCTGCTCTTCTGAGTAGGCCGCTGGGATTACAGTTGCACCGCTGTGCCTGACCACAGCATGCAGTTCTTTTTTGCTTATAAGACTGAGTACTGGCCTCAAACTCATTGTGTAGCCTGGCCTGGCCTGGAACCTACGGGAATCCTTCTGCCTCAGCCTCCCAAGGGCAGGCGGTGTCCACCATGCCCCAGTAGTGATGCACTCTTTAATAGTTCTGCCAGCCTATTCTGGTAGACGAGGGAGTTATTGTCTGTCTTATAACTGAGGAGAGAGAAAAGCCAGGGATGCCATATAGTGCGCAAGACCCCTGACATGAGGGCTCCAACGCGTCCCAGGGCCAGCAATCCCACGGGCCCTCCCTGCTAGCCCTTGTGTACCTGGGTAAGAGCCACCTCCTGTCCTTACTAAACTATAGGCCTAGCTCCATCTCCAGGCATGTCTACTTGGAAGAGAACTAGCAGAGTAAGTTGAAAACTGAATATTCTTTTTTTTTTTTTTTCGGAACCGGGGATTGAACTCAGGTCCTTGTGTTTGCCAGGTGAAAACTGAATATTGTTTACACTCAGTATCTCCCACGTGTCATCAGAGCGCCATTTATAAACTTGGAGAAAGTCTGTCATCTTCCTGAGTCTCTATTTACTCTCGAAAGACAGGAGGCCTCAGAGCCTGCAAATAGGGAAGGACGTGGACTCTGAAGTAAAATGGACCTGGCATCTAATTCTGCCTCCCCTCCTTGCGGCACTACAGACCAAATCCAGGGCCTTTATGCTGAGCTATGCCCAGATTTATTTTTTATTTTTTGTCTTTTGGTGTAACCAGGGATTGAACTCAGGCCTTTGTGCTTACCAGGCAAACACTTATTCTACCGAGCCATCTCCCTGCCCCTCCCCCGATTTTTTTTAATGTTTAATTTTGAGTCATGGTCTTGTTAAGTCACTAAACTGCTCAGACTGAACTTGAATTTGCGATTCTCATGCCTCAGCCTCCCAGGGTACTGGGTTAAAGGCATGTACTGGATCGGGGACATAGCTCAGGGGTCTAAACATCTGCCTGGCAACACGAGGAGCTGGGTTCAGTTCCAGGTATGAATGCTGTGCCTCTGTGCAGGCCACTGAAACCAAGTGTGGTGGCACATGCCTGTAATCCCAGTCCTGGGGAGGCTGAGACAGGAGGGTTACTATGCGTCCAAGCTGCATAGTGAGACCCTGTACCAAATAAAATATTTTTTTAAAAAGGCATACACCATCATGCCCCACCCTTGTTTTTAAATATGAGTACTTGAAGGTATAATTAATCTTTTTCTGAGTTATTAGTAAAGTGGAGACCAATACCATAGTACTATTATAAGTTAAATAATTATTGTAAATGAACTGTCCAGAACAGAGTTGGGTGCTTAGAAGATTCTCAAGACGCTGGTAGCTGTGGCTCTTAACCGAGTACCCTGTATGCTCGATGCCTGATTGGAGGGCCAGTCCGTGAGCGGAGCGCCCTCTCGTGTTCACTCTGTGAATTACACCAAAGAAGTCAGACTTCCTTTCGCCTTTGGCAGTCTGCTGCTAAAGGTGGGGGGGGGGGTCCAAGGCAGGCGTCCGGGAGCACACGTGTGAATCTCTTATTACTTTGGCCCACTGTGTGTGATGCTTAGAGTTTTAGGGTTAGAGTTTATCCTGAGGCCCCGCTTGAGAACTGAAAGCATATTTAGAGAGGAAAATCGAATCTGGAGCCGAGTGGAATTGAAACATAACAAGCCCAAGAAGGGAAAATGGAAGGAAAGAGGTGCTAGTACTTTGGTTACCTCAACCACCCTAGCGGTTGCAGAGTGTGTATGAGCGCATAAGAACAAAGAGAAACAAAGTAAGCATATGATTCTGGGTGACAAAGCTCAGTGGGAAACCAAAGCAGGGGGAACTAGACATAGTCTAAAAAGTGGGCAGATCCTTGGGACCAAAAAATAAGGACACCAGGCACAGTCGTGGATACTTAGGAGGCTGGGGCAGAAGGGTCACAAGGGCCTGGGAATGTGCTCAGTGGTGGAGTATTTGTCAACTTGCATAGGGCCCTGAGTTCAATCATCAGTACCAATAAATAAATAAATAAATAAATAACCAACCAACCAAATAAATAGAAATTAAAGTAAACCAGGGGTGGTGGTTCAGGCCTATAGTCCCAGCAGCCTGAGGCAGGAGGACTGCTGCGAGCTCAAAGCCAGCCTGGGCTACAGAGTGAGCACTGCCTGGAAAACCGAAAGCCAGCCAGACAAAAACTTTACTTACTTGAAACAGGGTCTCACTATGTAGCCCAGGCTGGCCTTGAACAGAGCCGTCCTCCTTTCAGCCTCCCCAGGGCTGAAACTAGGTGTGCCGCCACACTGCTACAGAGACTAAACAGCTCCAATATTTCAAAGGAAGAAGAAGGAGGAGGCGATGGAAGAGGAAGCTAGAGTGTTGTTTCTCAACTCTGGAGTGTTGAGAAACAAGTGCTGGGCGCAGGAGGTACAACCCTTGCAGGAGGGCTTGGAGACCGCTGTTGTGGTTTTTGTTTCGTTATTGACAGAGTCTAGATCAGCTGTCCACACTGGCCTTGAACTCAAAGTCCCCTTGCCGCAGTCTTCCCAGGTATTGGGATTATAGGCATTTGCCATCATGCCCAGTTATGTGGGCTCATTTTGAGTTGTCACAATGAGCCCCAGGGTACTAAAAAGCTCCCCTAAGCCTAGGGTACTTCCTCACAATGAAGAATCGTGCCACCCTGTGAAGTTCTAGGCCGGTCCTGTAACTTTAGTTTGTGCAGTTGTAAAACAGGGCTAATCTCTTGCACAGAGTTTTTGTAAAAATGCTTTTCTATTAACGGTAATTTATTTGTTAATACTGTAGTTGATATATAAATATATTTTGGTGGTACCAGGGATTGAACTCACACCCTTGAACTTGCGGGCAAGTGCTTACTCTACTGAGCCATCTCCCTGTCCCTGTTAGCACGACTGTATGTTAGAGGTATCTGCCCCCTTCTTCAGTACTAGCGACTGAACGCGACGCTTCGCACTCAGCTATGTCCCCTGCCCTTTTTAGTATTCTGAGGTAAGGTTTTGCCAAACTGCCCAAACTGGCCTGGCTCGTCCTGGCTGTGCCCTCCACAGTACTGCATTACAGGCTGTGCGAGAGTGTCCCTAAATTCCCATCCTACCCGAAATTCCTCCCCTGTAGGCCGCCCGCCCCGATAGCTAGGAACTGCGTTCTAGGGAGACCAGCGGCCTGGCGTCTGGGAAGCGGACCCGCAGAAAACTTTCCTCCCGCAGAAGCCAGCATTCGCGAACCACATTGCCCAGCAGGCCCCGCGCCCGGCCGGCGCTCGCGCTGTGCATTCTGGGATCCGTAGTTCCCGGCCTCGCCGTCGGCCTGCGCGGCGCCGCCCCGGGCACTCGCCTTCCCAGCCTGCCCCTCTGCCGGGGTGCACCTCGGGGACCAGGAAACGGGAAAGATGGCGACTGCTCGGTAACGTTGAGGCCGCGTTAGGCGGTTCGGACCCAGGGTGGTGAGTTCCAGGCGGCGGGGGCGGGTCCCAGGAGTTTACAGAGAGGGCGGTAGCAGGGGCATGGCTGTGGCCCCTGCCCGGGGACGAGGCGGGGAAGAGTGCCTTAGCGGCGGGGCCGGGTCTGGGAAGCTTTGGCCGGCGAGCGCGAAGAGGCGCGGGCCCAGGGAGAGAGGGGCCGGCGGGGCGGGCCACGTCCCGGGCGTCTGCGGGCCCGGCCCCCGCTGAGGGCTCAGTGCCCGGGCTGTGGCCGGCCGGCCTCACTTTGGTTGTGGATAGCCGGGGCTGCAGCCGAACTCCCTGGTGCACTCCCAGAGGCTGTCCGGGCTTTCCCGCCTCGGAGCCGCCTGTCTTCTCTCTTTGCGAGGGATTTAGCGTTTATCCGCATCCTCAGTTCTGCGCCTTCAGAATCCACCCGTGCCGAAGGCTCCAGACCGCTTCCTCTGTGGCGCCTTCCAGATCCCCCTTACCAAGTGGAGCTGCATCCCTGAGCTCGGCTGGGGCTTCATCTCGGTGTTCTTCTTGGTGCAGGTCTCGGATGCTCTGTTCCGACAGCTCCCTGTGAGGAGCAACATTTCCTTGGTAGCGCACAGCATTGATCCTTGCATGCAGAGATACTTGATGAGTATCTTGCTGAAGGAACAGCATCTGCCCGGTAGGAACAGAGGAGAGACTGCAAGGTAGGAGGCTCGAGGAGCCAGGCCGGGTGGCCAAAGTTGTCTGCAATAAAGGTGCCCGAATTTGCTATCTTTGTTCTTCTCATTTTCAGCCAGACTAACACCACCCAGGCTTCTCTTCTGCTGCCTTCACGGCACTAAAGCAGCTCTTCTTAAGGCCACCCTAGTCCTCATTTCCCCAAGTGTAGTGGTTTGTTGTTACTGGGAATTAAACTTGGGACCTAGCATTTGCCAGGCAGGCGCCTGTGCTGCGGAGCTATATCCACATCCCCTAATGGCTCTTCTTTACACCATCTTTATCCAGTTGGATGGTACCTAACACAGTTGACCACTCTTCCTTGCAACATGTTTTTGGTTTCTCTGTTGCTATATTGTACTTTTTTAAAAGTTCTTTTCTCACTGCTGATGGCTTCTTTTCTGGTCTTTCTCTGGCTTCCCTTGTGCTGACCTCTGGATGTTGGTGGGCCTTTGTGTGTGTGTGGGGGGGGCGTCTTCTGTATTCCTCCTTAGCTGCTGCTTATCTAGGTGGTGCCGTTTAATGCGCCATGACTGTAGCACCTGCCTGTGCACTGGTGGCTCAGACTCTTGTCTCCAAACTCTCAGCTGCAGACTGTGTGTCCGTCTGCTTTCTTGGAGTCTACACTTGCTTTTTTCTATATATCAGGGATTGAGTTCAGGACCTTCAGCTAGCAAGGCAGGTGCTCGAGCCGCTGAGCTGTGTCCCCGGCCCAGTTTTCTTCCTGATTTCTCACAGTCATCTCAGCCAAAATTGACATTTTATTTTCCTTCTGAATCTCTTCCTTTCCTAGTCTTCTGTGGTAATTCACTAATGGTACCACAAGCTAATAGGTTGTTCAATACATTTAGGGGATGTTGCATCTCTTCTTCTCTTTTGCCCTTCACCAGTAGATCTTGTCAGCTCTGCCTCCAAAATATCCCTGGAGCTTCCCTTGTTTCCATCTCTTGCCACCTTCCACCTTGCTTCCTAGAACAAGCTTTGGTCATCCCTTGCCTTGGTAGTGGTTGTCCCTTGGTGTCTGAGGGAGAGGAGTTCCAGGACTCCCTGTGAATACCAAAATCCAGAGGTGCTCGTGTGCTTTATGTCCAGGGGCATAGTGTTTCATGTAGCCTGTGCTGTCCTAAGTCATCTGTAGATTAGCAGAGAAAACAGTTTGTGTGCTCAGAATACAATATAAAACTATCGTGTGATCTGCAGTTGGTTGAATATGCAAGTGCAGACACCATGGGTGGTGTGGAGAGCCAGCAGTACTGTAGGAGCGTTCTTAGAGGTTTTATATGTAGAACTATGATGTTTTCATACAAGTCTCCAAAGTAATTGTTAATAATATAAAATTGGATATCTTCACATCCTGTATAAGGTATTCATTCCCCTTGCATTTGAGTTGAAATGCAAGTTTCTTTGCCCTAACCTGTAGCACATTTTTGTGATCTGACTCCTGCCTACCTCACTAAATTCATTCTGGTCAGCCTCCCCTGGGGCAGTGCCAGGCAGCTGCATGTCTTCTTCTTTGGGAGGGTGTTGTGCGGGGGATATAACCCAGGGCCTTATGCATACTGGGTAAGTGCTCTACCACTGAGCTACATCTCCAGGCCTACAGGTAATTTCTTTTAATATGAATAAAAATGTGTTTCTTCTAAATTCAGGCTTTCTTTATGATGCTTATTTTAATCTAAATCTCAAAGATGAACTTTTTCTTTTTTGAGCTTTCTTTATGAGCTCAAGAGAATTTATTTCGTTTAGCTTTGTATATGTTGACTAATCCTGGTGGGCCAACAACCCTAATAGACTCCTAAGATAAGTAACACAGGCTGTTTCTAGAAGTAGTGGAGTTGCTGTTCATTCACTAATGTGTTTTTTTTTTACTCAGAATGCCTTCAGGGCAGGTTTGGCTGGCTTGCGATGTGGGGAGATGTGGGGATCGAACCACAGCAACCTGAGCCTGACTGCTTTGTTGAAGCAGCCACTTAAA
>NDGN011306277.1:0-19778 GCA_002564285.1 Tympanoctomys barrerae
AAAGATTGAGTAGATTGTGGATGTGGTGGTTTCAGAAATGTGAAATCACCCAGGAGAAAATAATAGTGTAATGTATGGATTTCTTTTCCTTCTTTTCTTTCTTTCATTCCTTTCTTAAATTTCTGACAAGAGGCAATGGTGGTTTTCTGTTCTTTTTGGCTATGCATTTGAAAACTTCGATGTTTTAAGGTTGCTTGTAAATAATTGCGTGCATACCATTTTTGTTCTTGGTTTGTAAATTAACTTTTATAAACTTTACCATTTTTATACATAAACAAAACCAAGTTTCTAAAGGCTACCTTTGTATTCTCTCCTGTACCTCTTGAGCCTTGAACTTTGACCTCTGCAGCAATAAAGCAGCATTTCTATGACACACAAGGTCATTTTTTTAAAGAAAAAGAATGCACAGAGTTGTTACATTTTTAAGTGCTGCATTTAAAAAATGCAGTTACTCAGAATTCTCTAGTTTGATTAAATTCTTGCAAAGTATCCCTAATGTAATTTGAAATACAATGCTGTGCCCTAAAGTGTATTTTTTTACTAATAGACAATTTATTATGGCACATCAGCACGATTTCTGTTTAGATAATACACCACTACATTCTGTTAATCATTTAGGTGTGACTGAATTTCTTTTGCAGTTATTAAAAATCTCATATTTCTAAATCTACAGAATAAAACTTTTTAAAATAAATTACTGGCTTGGTTTCTTTGCCCACTGCCTCTGGTTCCATGCAGGTGTGTAGTCCTGTTAGAGCCCCGCCCTCCCCCTGGCCGAGACACCCGCTGCCGCTGCCCAGGTCTTGGGCTGTGTGTGCAGCCTTTCCTGCAGCTGGGGGCTGCAGGGTGGACGAGACCACTTGGGGCTCCCGCGTGGAGCTCGGAGTTGGGAAGGAAGCGGCGGGTTGGAGGCTGCCATCTCGCGTGTGTGAGGACTGGTTCCTTCATGGCGCTGTTGCCCAGAGCGCCACTACATTTGGGGAAGAAATGGTTCGCAGCTCCATGGTGGTTGCCATGTTTAACCCCCACACGTTTTGTGTAGTGAACATCTTTATGGATTTAGTTCATCTTTGTGTATTTTGTGTTTTTTTATTAAAGTATAATTTACATATTGTAAGTTACCCTTTTTAAATTTCTTTGAATTTTTGTAAACATATACTGGTTTTTTTTTTTGTTTTTGTTTTTGCGGAACCAGGGATTGAACTCAGGTCCTTGCGCTTGCCAGGGAAGCACTTATTCTGAGCCATCTCCTCAGTCCCCACATATACTGTTACCACCCTTGCCACCACTAATATTCAGAGCAGTTTCCTCACACGCCCTCTCACCCCAACCCTCTCAGTTCCTTGGATCTTCCTTGCGGCATCAGTCTCTTTCCAGGTCGTGGGAGTTGGTGCTCTGTTTCTGTCCCTGCAGTCCGCCTTTGTCAGCTAACAGGTCATACACCAGGTAGCCTTGGATGTTGGCTTCCTCCGTGGTGATATCGTTGAGACACATGTATGGCAGCACAGGAGTTGGCGGTCTGTTTTATCATTTGAGTATTCAGGGTCTTTTTGGTCATCTCATTCAGCAGTTAAACCAGAGAAGAAACTGCCGCTGTCCTCCAGAGAGCTGCACGCTTTCACGTGCCCACAAGCGGTCTGTGCGGGTCCCGCTGCTCTTCGGCACACTCGCGGCTGCTGGCATCTAGGCTGCGCTGATAGGCTAGCTCTGTGTGGCTTGGGATTGTGTCTCAAATAACTCCTGGGGTTTGTCGTGGATACCTCTTCTGATCAAGTGTTAAGATGTGTTCCATCATTAAATGTTGGGCTGTTTGAGCACGTCTTACATGCGGGCATAGATTCATTTGACTAATATATCATTTCTGAACATTTGTTCAGTCTGTTCATTTTCTTAAGTGTCTTTCAAAGAGTAGGAGTTGTTCATCTTGATGAAGTCCACTTTTTCAGTTTATCGTTTCATTGATTTTTTGGTATCTTATCTAAGAAAACATTTTCTAACTTGTGGCACAAATACTTTCTCAAGTTTTCTTTCAGGACTTCTTTTAGGTTTTACATTTATGTTTGAGCGATCCATTTTGAGTTCATCTTATATACAGTACAAGGCATGTTGTTTTCATTTAGTCTGTTCCACTGGTGACACGTGTGCCTCATTGGAACCTCTAAAAAGTTTGCCATTGCCGGGCTGTTCTGTTACGCATTCCCTTACTGTAAACACAGACCACGGTTTGAATTCTCAAACCTACTTCAGTTCCCCAAGCATTGGAATTACAGGTATGTACTACCATGTCTACATTTTAACTTGTTTATTTTCTCCCTAGCTTGCTTTCATTTCAAACCAGCTGGTAGCAAAGGAACTATTCAGGTGTAAAAATGCTAGTTTCTTGGGGATTCACAAAGAAGGTATGTAATAAACTTGAGTTTCTAAGGCCGGGGAGATGGCTCAGTAGAATAAGTGCTTCCTTGGCAAGCATAAGGGTCTGAGTTCAATCCCCAATTGCGTAAAAAAACAAAAACAAAGACTTGAATTTTAATTTCAAAACTAAAGTTGGTACTACTTCGACTGTGTTCAGGCTCTCGGCTGGACGGGCTGTCCTCAGTGAGCTGTTCGCGGTGGGTGAGGAAGCTACATGCCGTAAGCACAAGAATTTGTTTTTGTTAACCCAGCCTTTTGCCTGCTGGAACAGTGCCCCAGGGAAGATGTGTACATCCTGACATGCCTGAGAAAGTACTTCGTGGGACCTCAAGGACACACATAGACACACACTCTGCCCTTTGCACTTGAGCCATGTGGAATTGGGTGCAGAGGTTTTCTGGTATTTGATACTTGATCCTGATTTTCTGTTATTTGTGCTAGGCTTGGTTTTCACAGACTTGGGGGAGACCTGGGGTGTGGAAGGTAAGTCTTAAGTGGATTTGAAAACATACAGATATAAATCCTTTTTAACCACTTAAAGCAGAAGGACAATACGAAAAAGTCACTTGGCAAGTTTGTTTACGGTGCTTGGTGTGCAGGTGGGGACCCTGTTCTTCATACTAATGGCCCCTCAGTGCTCAGGAACTGGTGTAGCAGAAATGGACATAGGGAGGGGACAGTGGGATTCCTTCAGTGGAACCCCAGTGCTGGAATGCCTAGAGAGAATCTCTACGATTCGGGCTTTCCCAAAACATCTTGTCTTCAGCGACTCGTAAGGAGAAGGATAGTCTGAGGATGAGGCGTCAGGTGGGACAGACACGGGTCACAGCTGCCAGGCAGAGTCTCACTTCTCTAAGAAGCTGTGGAGTTTCAGAAACATTTCACACAAAATGGTTTAAGGAACTACTGAATTTCTTAGCAAACTTCCTTAAAGGAGCACATGTGTAATGGTTACAGCAGCCCCTGGAGCTTGTTGGTTTCTTGACAGGTCCAGGGAGGAGGGCGAAGCTTGCTCAGTAGTGTCCTGCTCCTGGCAGACAGGTGGGGGTTTTGTCTTGCTTTTAATGTTTTAGAATATTCTAATAAATATATGTCAGATGCTATTATTACAAATCCATTAACATGCCCTATTTATGACCGTGCAAAAGTCACAAATTTTTTAAGGAAGCATGCTAGACAGGAGTCCTTGAAATACCTCTGTCCTTCCCGAGGCAGAGGACAAGACGCAGCTCACAGATAGAGCGAGAAAGTGCTAAAGCTTCATAGCACTAATCCTGTTAGATTGTGGCCCCATCCGCCTCTAGGATTTCTCTCAACCTTTACTTCCTTAAAGGTGCTATGTCTAAACACAGCCACCGGAGATGAGGGCTTACATACAGGAGAACAACGCTTTCACTTACTAATGTGCAGTTTTTTTCTGAAATCATTTGAGCATAAGTTACCCACAGGATGCATACACTTAACACAATTGATTTTGGCTTTAAGTGTTGGCTGTTTTTCATTGTGGGGTCTCTATATTTTTCTTCTGGTTTGAATTTTTTTTCCCTAGATTTTGAAAGTATATCGATTTGGAAGTCATTGATTTGAAACTCCTTTCTCAGGCAGATATTTTAAAAGTATAAATTCCCTTGAGATACTGCTTTAGCTTCATTGCCTAAATTTTCATATATTGTGTTCAATTTTCATTTAATTCAGAATATTTTCTAATTGTTGTGATTTCTTAACCTATGGGCTATTCCCAAGTGATGTATTTTGCATGTATTTGGACAGGGTTTTCCCAAATCTCTTGTGATCTTAATTCCTTTCTGATGAGAAAATGTACTTTTGTGATCTGAAGTGTCTTCACCCTTGAAGACATTTTATGGCCCAGCTCTTAGGTGCATCTGCACAGTGCTCCCACGTCCTTGAAGAGACTGGGTGTTCTGTGTTGGGTAGGCTCAGAGACGTAGCGTGAGTGCACTGGCCAGTGGATGGCTCGGGCTCCGCGTCCCTGCTGATTCAGGAGACATCGAGGACTCCAGCTGCCGGTGCATTGCCTGTTTCTCCTTTCAGTTGTGTCAGGTTTTATGTATTTTGAAACGCTGTTGCTAGGAGCAAGTGTTTATAATTGCTTTTTATTTCTCATTTAACAGTTATGAAACGTCCTCTTTCATTTCTAGCAGTATTTTTTGGTCTTTCTACTTTGGTATTCGTGTAGCCACTCAAGCTTTCTTAAAGTCACTGTGTGGCATGTCTTCTGTTTGGCTTTCCATCTCTTTCATTGTAAAGTGTATCTCATACAGTGTGTGAAGTTTGATCTAGTTTTATGGCTTTCTGTGTCAATATCTGGTGTGTGCAGATAAATCAGAAGGCTGGGCTGTAGAAATAGGCAGACACACGCCTCCTGCAGCTCTCAGGCCTCCTCTTGGAAGAAGTGCTGGGGATTTTCTCGAGAAGAAAATTGGAGGTTGTGATCTGCAGGTCAGGAGTTAAAAGCAAAGCCAGGGACGACCAGCGTGCTAGGGCAGGCCAGGTTGACAGGGATGCCGCCATTAATTGGAAAGTTCCTGAAGCCCAGGCACCTCCTCTGCCCCGCGAGCTGCACCCTGTTGGCTCCTTGCTCCTCTTGCCCAAGTGTCCTGCTCTGTCTCCAGTTCCTCCTGAGTCACCTTGATTCTAATTTGGAAGAGGTGTCTGGTCCATTTTGTCTAATGACAGGAGTACTTGAACCTCCAGCACTGTGTTCAGCATCTCTAAAACTAGATGACCATGTTGGGAGTGTGGGGCTCTCTTACCTGTGCTGCTGCCCTGTCACCCCTGGTGGCCCAGATGACTACCATATGCCTCCTTGTCCCTCAGGCTCTTGGAGGGCTTAGTGATCCACACTACCCCCACCTGGGTGCCGCAGTGTGCCCTAAGCCTGGCCCAGCCTGCCCTTGTGTCCTTGCACATTGTACCCTGAGCCCTGCGGCACAGCACTGGTTGGTGCTGCAGAAAATGTCAATCAGTTGTGAGGAAAATTCCCCTCAGAAAACTTTCTGCAGGTTCTACGCCAGTACCGTAGACCTAGAGCTTCAGCCTTTGAGTACAGCTTGCGATGTCAGCTGTCAGTTCATTTCCTGGCAACCCTGGACCAAAGGAAAACTGTCACCTTGGGGAAAGCCTCAGACCTGTGCCAGTGTCTCCTCATGCTGTGTGTGGGCTGCGCCTGCCAGGGCTGGAGCTCTGCCAGCTCCCGCAGGGTGGAGGGTGACTGGAGGGCAACTCCCTGCCACCTGGGAGCTTGAGCCCACATGGTCCCACTGTCGAGGCTGGAGCACCAAGGTGCAGGGCTGTGCAATCCTATTCCAGTGCCACGGTGGTGTTTGGGGACGGACAGAGGAGGCAGCTGGCCTTGCTAAGAGAGCCTGTTAAACCATGGAGCTGCCAGGTCTGCAGCCCCGAGAGAAACTAGTTTTTCTGGCTGTTGGCACAGAGGCTGTGGGCTATTCTGACACATGAAGATCTGACTCAGTTCCCACACACTTGAGGAAACCCGCATGGGCCTCCCTCTCTGTCTTCAGCCTCTACACAAAGAAACTGTGAGAACCTAAATGTCTAGGTCTTAAGTGCAAGTTCTCTAGGTCTTAAGTCCAAGTCTGTTAGGATGATTGGCAGATGGTAACCTAGCAACAGTGTTTGCTATTTGCTTTGTTACAGCGATAGGAATGCCTGTTTTCTCCTGCTGCTGGGTACTCATGACCCTGGGCCTGAGCCAGACCCTGCACCGCAGGCCCCAGTGGGTCATTTCTGGAACAACCTAAGGTGTGACTGGTGCCACCTTAAAGAAAAGCTCCAGCTTCTAGAAGGCAGGAGAAACTTGCACCTCCCTGCACATCAAGTTGACACCACTTTGACCTGCTCAGCTGATAATTCTTGAGTGGTGACTCTCACTTCCTTGAGGCTTTCTCCATTCTTTCCTACTTTCTTAATCTTCTATAAGGTTCAAGGAAAAGGGGGATGGAAAAAAGAGATGGCCTCGGTGCAAGCCACCTGAGATGGGTGACGACCGGTCAGCGGGCAGCTGGGCAGGGGCTGATGGAAGCTGTAGCTGCTTCAGCCTCCTGGATGAGCCTTTCTGCAAACATAGTACTTATCATCTTACTGCAATTTAAACTGCATGGCAGTTCTACATTTTATGCTAAAATTACTCATTTTCCCCACTGCCGCAGGATGATGAATGCTATACAGATGGCAACGGCTCCTGTTCTGCTGAGCCTAGTAATTAGGATGGAGAGGAGAGAAACCCCCAAATTTGCTGCCTACTCCACAGCCAGAGCTGCTCCGAAAGTTTGAAATTGTTGTAGTCCAGAAAACAACATCCTTAAGTGAAGGGCTCAGGAACCGTGTCTTTCTGACCCCCTCCTGCCTTCTTCAAGGCAAGTTGTAGACTCGAGTTTATCTTGGCCCTGCCTTTTTGTGTAAGAGTTGGCAGGAAAGAAATTCCATGCTACCTTTTTGATTGAAAGTTACCAGACCCCTGTTTGAAAAGGGTCTTGTCCCTGGGAGGAAAAAGTGATGCACAGAGAGGCCAGGAAGAATCCAAGACCCCCCACCCCAAGTCTTGCTGAGGGATTACCCCCTTGTGCCAATCACACTGTTATGCTTCGTCAAAACCTCGGCATAAAAAGAAGTCTTAAGGGTCCTTCCCCAACCCTCAGGGCACTGCAGTTAACATTGAGGTTGCAGAGGGTGTTCAGTAAACCTCTCAGCATGTTTCCTAATGGCTGTCAGGCAAGAGCCAAGAGACAGCCTGCCAACCCTGAGGGGCCCTGTTTGGCCCATGTCTCAGTGCTCAGTTCCCTCATGGGGCCCATTAGTATGTGGTAATTACTTGGACTTTCTCCTCCAAACCTCTGAGCCCCAAGATTCACCCAGCACTCCACTCTACTGTGGGGGTTCACGTGCACATCATCATTCACACGTAGCAATTTTGCGCACACCCTAGTCATCAAGCCTGAGCTCCTGGGGCATCTGTATAGCTATTCTGGGCCTTGTAGGGGCCTGAGGACAGCAACCTTCTCATTATCAGTAATGTCCCATGGGGACAGTATATTGTTCTCGAAAGTAAGGCTTCCCAGAAGGCAGAGCAAGTGTGGCAATTGCTGCGGGCATGAACACGAACCCAGCAGCGCCTCTGTGGAGCCTGTGCGGGGCTCAGTGGGCAGCCTGCAGTAAGTCAATCCCTGCAGTGGCCGAAAGCGGCACTGATGATGCCGACGGTGACCAAAGCCTGCCATCGTCTCTTGCTGCTTTGGTTGGATCCTGGGCCAGGACATCCATGGACCCAAGAGGACCAGGTTCTCCTCCTCTTCCTCTTCTTCCTGCTCCTCTTCTCTTCTCCCTCCCCCTCCCTCCTCCTCTTTCTCTGCCCTCCCTGTTAGCTTTCCATATGATATAAGGAAGGGAGAGAGGCTTGTTCTGTCTCTGCTGCCGCCACTGCTCCTGCCTTTTTGCTCTTGGCTGTTTTGCTCTTTTCCTGCCACCATGCACAGCTGCCCTCTGCCCTGTGCCCCTCTGCCTTGGAGCCAGCTGCGTATGGACTGAAACCTCCACAAACTGTGAGCTAAACAAACCTTTCCTTAGTTTTGGGGATTGGGTATTTTGTTCCACCAACAAGACAAAAGTGAGACACAATTTAAAAGGAAAAATGGTTGATTTTGGCACCTGGTTCTAGAGGTTTCAGTCAGGTCTCTTGGCTCCATTGCCTTTGGGCCTGTGATGAGGCTGCACCCGGTGAAAGTGCACATCATGGAGGATGTTGCTCGCCTCCTAAGGGCCAAGAAGCAAAGGGAAAGACAGGAGGGATTGGGCCCAGCAGCCCCTGCAAGGATAGACCCTTCCTGTGAGGCCCTGTGGCTTCACTTCCTCCCCCCTGGCCCCACCTCTGAAAAACTCCACCCTCTCCCAGTTGTACCACAGACTGGGGCGCAGTCCTCTCTTCCCCTGCTCCCCTCCTTCGCAGTCCTCTCTTCCCCTGCTCCCCTCTTTCTCCTCAGACCTCCCGTCAGGGCTCTCTTCCTGGAACAGCTCAAGACAAAGACAGGCTGTTGCCTCCAGTCTCCCCTGTGCCTCCTGAATCTCACTTGGCTGCTGCGTGAAGCCTCCCTAGTCTCTGATTCTCCAAAGTGTGGAGACTGGGCCAGAACTTCACGGCCCAAGCTGAGGTGGATATAAACAGTGGTGCTCAGTCGCCGAGAACTGACAGTCCCTGTGCATTCTGTGATCTTCCTTGGTTTCAGAAAGACATGTTTTGATTTTTACCTAGCTCCTTAGTATTCGCTTTATTTAATGTGCAATGCTGGGGATCCAACTCCAGGTCTTGTGCACGTGGAATTGGACCACTGAGCGATTCTCTGGACCTCTCTCTATGTAAAAACCCACTTCTGGGGGGAGAAGTGTAACCACCAAGCTCCGTCTGCCCAAATCTGTGAAATCGTAAAGTGCATGCAGTGTGCGTAGCATGCCCAGGCTGGGGCCATGTCCACGTGTGCCCTGTGGCCTCAGTGGCCCAGTAGTGAGGCTGCGGCAGCCAGGAGCAGGGGCGCCCTGCCAAGCCTGGGGATGGCGCGCTCAGGAACCTGCTAATCTCATGACCACTTTGGAGCTGTTATTGGAGCCACCCAACACAGCTGCTGTGTCCAGGGCGGGAGGAGGGCATGGAGAAGGATTTGGGTGGCCAGGCTGGGGACAGTGGACAGTGGCTCGGGCTGCCCTGGGAGGGAGTCAACAGTGGAGATGCAGCGATCCTGTGGGCAGGAGCTGAAGGGATCATCCAGGCTGCTGGGAACAGGCCTAGAGTGGAGGGTCCACAACCAGAATAGGATCCCAGGGTGGAGATGGCTCTGCGCGGGGCCCCTCAGGTCCTCTGGGCCCCTCTCCTCCTTGCACCCCTCCGCCTCCTCGCCTCCCACCCATTCCTGGGCCACCTCTTTTTTTTTTCTCTTCTTTTGGTTGCAAAAACTTTCATGTATTTATGTGCTAAGCGGAGAAACTATCCTTTATTTTACTGCCCTGTCCATGCCTGGGAATTCCTAATCCCTCAAGGAAGTTGGTCTCATATTTAGAAAAAAGAAAAATCTGATTAAATTATGCAGGACAGCCAGACAGCAAAATGCAGGGCCCCGCTGGGCCTGGCCAGGTGGGTTCAGGCTGGGCCTCTGGTCTGCAGGCCACAAGCCCGCAAGAGCGCACAGCCCTCCAGGCTTGGTATCTCCTTCAGCAAGCACTCTACTTGCACCCAAGAGTTGACACGCGGGGCTTCCAGGCTGCCCAGAGCCCTGGTGTCACTGGACTGTGGGCCGAAGCCCCAGCTCTGGGTGTCTGAACAGAAAAGGCTGGAGCACCTGCATCAAACACCAGTCCGGGACAAGCAGCAACGCAGCATGAAGAGCAGACGCCCAGCTCTAGCTGTGTCTTGAAGGGGCTGCCTAAAGCTTTGGGATTTTACAGAAAAGAAGCAAAGACGAGGGCTCTGTACAGCTGGCCACGAGGCAATCCTGTCAGGCTGTCGTCCAGCTGATGTCATATCGGGTGGTTCTGGGAAAACCGCCATGGCTTGAGGGGCCGCTGTGCGCTTCCTGAGACAACGGCTTCTGCTCTAGGGGTGCATTTGGGTCCTTCAGAGGCAGCGATTCCCACCAGGGGACAGTGGCTCCCACTTGGGAATCGTCTGTCCAGTGCGGCTCGCTGTTGCTTGGGGGAGTCTTATCCCTTTTCTTACAAGTATCTGGCCCAGATCGGCTGTTCCTGGATTCAAAGGTGAGTGGCTCAAAAGCAACTGTTAAAGAGACAAATGGAATTAGAAGTACTAAATGGAGTGGGTTAGGACAAGGACAAGCCCTGCATCACTGAATACATCCCCTGTGTGCTGGGGAAGAGCAAGCCATCTCCTACCTGACCTGCAGAGAAAGGTGGGTGCACCAGTAGTCTCAGCCTCAGGAGGCTGAGGCAGGAGGGTCACCACAAGTTCAAAGCCAGCCTGAACTTCACAACGAGACACTGTCTCAAAAAAAGAAGAGCAGGCAATGCCCTCTGCACACGGAAGAACACACAGTGACAGAACAGAACTTGAGAACCTCACAGGCCCAGCATCCTCAAACTCCACCTTCGGGGACACAGCATAAATATTACAGCAGTCTTCAAAGAACAGCATCTGAGCCACTTCCTGGCTAACTACAGTGTTCATTTTCCACATCTCCTGGCTTTGGCGCGACCTTCTGAAAATCTGATTTCCTCCGAAAAGCAGACCTTAACATTAAAAAGTGTAGATGTCCTATGGTGGTCTTCTTCGAGCTCTAAGAAGCCACGGCGGCCAGATGTCCCTGCAGCCCATTCTGCCCCCTAGCAGAGGAGGGGCTCGAGGAAGAGGAAGCTGGGAGCCTGCCTGGGACCAGGTCCAAACCGAACCTATGAGGACCCCAGAGAGGCTCAGCCCAGTGAGCGAACTCAAATCTGCAGCCAACTCGCATGTTAAAAGGAAGAAGACTTGCGTCATCTTGTGGCACATAGGAAGAAAATATAATAATGCATTGTATCCAAAGATTTGAATGTTTTCACCATAGCAATGTCTAAAACAACTTTTTTATGTATAGCACTTCTCTCAGCTAGTGTAAGAACGAAATCCTCCACCCTACCCCACCCAGTTCTCCAGCACTCATGGGGTGTCCTTCGATCCAACTAGATTTGGACACTGACAGCCCAAAGTAGGTGTCAGACTCTGCTGGCGCAGGCCACAGATGCCCCCGCTTCACACACCTACAAGGCCTGGGACACCCACATTTTCTGACCTGGCTACAAAGTCAGGAGTTGCAACAACCCTTATGTAACTCAAATTATCAATTTTCTAGAGCTGCCCACAGAACTCAAGAGAACACTGCTTGCTACTACCCATGTATCGGGATGCATAGAAACAGGCGCCCAGGTGCAGAAGCACAGTGGGCAAGGTCTGGAAGGGTCCTGGAAGCTCCCATCCCTGGGATGGGAGTGCCTCTGTGCTAGGCCCTGGATGTGCCTGCCAACCTGAGCGCCCTTGTGTAGGGTTCAAAACAGGTTTCATTGCACAGGTAGTGGCCAAATGACTGGCCGTTGGTGATTAACTCTACCCCTTCCCCTCCCCTCAGAGTCAGGAGTCCGGCTGCCAGTCCCTCCCTCAGTTCCGACCTGTCTTCCTGGCCCAGCCTCTACGGTGAGGCTGACAGGGCCTGCGAGCCGTTGGCCATCTCATTCGCACACAGAAGACGCCTGCCACTCATCCCACCTGAAACTGCAGCGTACGGAACACTCTTTACTGTCTTCCCTACACACGAATCTATAATGATGTTTAACATAAATTGGGCACAGTAAAGAGTTCTCAATGATAATTATGATAATGCACTGTAATAAAAGGTGAATGAGCTCCCTTTCTTTGAATATCTTAGTGTATCATTTTTACTTTTTCCTTGTCCAAGATTGTTCCTGGGTAACTGAAACTGTAACAGAAAATCCCCCACCTCCCAGCCAGTATACTTCGGTTTC
Source organism: Tympanoctomys barrerae (assembly GCA_002564285.1). Taxonomy (NCBI): domain Eukaryota; kingdom Metazoa; phylum Chordata; class Mammalia; order Rodentia; family Octodontidae; genus Tympanoctomys; species Tympanoctomys barrerae. The sequence continues at coordinate 11,947 of NDGN011306277.1, forward strand.
TTAGTTGCCCGGGTAACAGTCCCTGTTCCTGATCCGGTTTCTCCTGTCTCCTAGCAGCAGCCGGTCACTATGGTGCACCGCTGGTTACAGTGATACACATTGTATAAACCAACCCCCAGCTGACAAGCCACCCAGACTCTGTACTGCCGGCTTGCTGATCCCATATAAGTCCTAGACCACCAGCGATCCAGCCCTGATATTCTGGGAATGATTCTGATCAGTGTCCGTTGGCATAAATAGATCTGCCTCCACATCCTGCGTGTCCTTTCTGTGTTTCTGCTTGCCCTTGCAAAGCCATGGAGTACAGATCACAGAGGAGGCTGCTGCCCACGTTCTTGTTGCGTCACAGGGGTTCCCATTTGGCCTTCCAGGGGCACAAGGCCACAAACAGCTGAGAGTTCGCCTTGCCCGGGAGACAGACTGCTCACTTCTTGACCTTTCCCTCGGGCCCCTCTCAAGGGCATAACAACATTACACCACAATTTTGTGTTCTTTTTCTTGGAGAGACCTCTCTGGCTGCATAAGCCTCAGGCTCCGCGAATCTGCTTGGGGACGTAATAGCACAGCTTGGCTTGTCTCGTCACAGGGCCTTGGAAGAGCACCTTTCAGCCCAGTGGCCTCCTGAGTGGCACCCTCGTAACTCAAGTGCCTGTTTCCTTTTCAAGGGCTGTCTGAGAGCATAAATACCGAGTTCTCCCAAAAGGAATCTTTTTGTGACCAGTCACCCCCTCTACCTTGGGGACTCTAGCTTTCCCCTGGGTAACAACACTGGAGCCGTCTTTCTGAGATCTTTCAGGCTAAACTGTCACGCACCCTCCCCCGAAGTCACCTTCCTGCGTTTAGGTAGGTCTTGCCCTGGAAGTTTGGCCTCAAGCTCCATTCTCAGGGACTGAGGCCTGCTGTCCCCTGCCTCCCACACACACCTCTTCCCTCAGCCCCCGGCCCCCACTGAGGTTCCTGTCTCACAGGTGAATTTGACAGGCTACATTTAACCTAGATTAAAATTGCTTCAAAATAAGATACAATCTGCATGTCAATCGTGTGATCACAAATACAAGAAGCCGTCAACTTCAGTATCTTGACAGCTGAGCTGCCGTGCTGTGTGGAGCAGCTGGTGTTTCAGAGCTCTGACTCCAGGGATGAAAGCATGCAATGAGCCCTGGGATGGGCCCGAGTGTCATTTGTAAGCAGCGTCACCATGCCTGACAGGTCAGGCACTTGGCGGAATGGGCCCCTTGCCGCTCCTGACAGCCACTTCCAGGTATAGCTGGTGCTTCATTATTTATGGTAATGGTGCCAGCAATGACACGGGTAACTGAAATCAGTGCATCATTAAGAAATAAGGTGCACTTGGGGAAGTAATTCAGTCTCTCCCTGAGCCCATTCTAAGGAAGCTGCCGGAAAACCCACCATTGGGCCCCTCCTGGCCCCCAGGCCGGTGAAGAAGGCAGCATCCGGTGTCCGTCGCTTCTTGCAGAGCCCAGGGCAGAACTGGACAGGGGCGACCTGGCGAAGCCTGGAGAGTGCTGAGTGCGTCCTTCAGGACCAGGAGTTGCATGGGGTGTGTTCTTTCCTCCTGTGGTAGTCCTGGGACAGGGTGCCGGGGCCTCACCCCTGCCTCAGGGCTCTGCACCCCTGCCTCAGGGCTAACCCTTCTCAGACTCCAGCCCCACGAGGCAGGTGTGGACGCAGCATAAGCACGCAGGTGAGCATATGCAGCAACGGGGTGCGTGTGAGTTGTGTCGCGTGTGAAAGCTTGTGTGCAAGAGTTTATAAATGTGTCGGGTGTGAGTTGTGTGAAAATGCACGCATGTCTTGTGAGTATAAGTGAGCGTGTTTTTGAGAGTGAAAGTGTAGGTTTATAAGAGGCCGAGAGTGTAACTGTGAAAATGTGCAAGTGTTTGACATCGTGAAAAGTGTATGTATATATGTGTGTGTGTGTAAAAAGTCATTTTCTTAGTTTTGGGGACAGTGGCCAGTGTCCTTGGTCCGGTGCATTTTTATCTCTGCAAAGTTGTTTTTCCTTTCTCTCTATATATATAAACTGAGAAGAAATTCACAAAATTCAGGTCTAACCGTCTGTGGTGCTTCATATATTCACAGAGGTGTGCGAGCCGGCTTCGCATGACTCCCAGGGCACCCACCCTCCGTCCCCGTTCCTTGCTGCCCCTGCGGCCAGTGAGCCTATGCAGCAACGGGGTGCGTATGAGTTGTGTGTGAAAGTTTGTGTGCAAGAGTTTAGAAATGTGTGGGGGTGTGAGTTGTGTGAAAGTGCACGCATGTGTATGAACTTTTGAGTATAAGTGGGCTCTCGGCAAGCATCCGCTTATTTTCCATCTCCACGGGCCTGCCTTTTCTGGACATTTCCTACCAACGGAGTCATAAAACAGAAGGGCCTCTGCAAGGGCCTTTTACTTAGCGTGGTGGTGTTTCCAGAGTTAGCCCACGGGGTATGAATCAGCGTTCCTGGATACATCCTGCGCCCCATGAGTCCCCCACGGCTTGCTCGTTCACCGACCGGTGGCCGCCGCCTGTGAGTGGTTTCCACCTTCTGCCTGTTAAGAAATGATGTTACTCGGAATGTTCTGCTTTGTGTTCATATGGACGCGAGTTTTCATTTGTCTTGGATCTCAGGAGAGGAAAGGCTGAGTGAGGTTTCCTAAGGAATTGCTACGTTGTTTCCCAAAGCAGCTCGGCAGGCTTGCATGTTTTGCTTCCGATTTTCTCCTCTGCTCTTGTTTTTGCCTGCTTCTGTCCGGTTTCCGTGGACTGGCGACTGTGGACGCTGCCGTGGAGGTAGGGGGCCTGTGTGGTCTGAGTAGAGCGGGTGCTCACTCTTCTGTTGCTGGAGCATGGACGCTTTCTTTGATACACTACACCCTTTTCTTCGGTTGCACAGCACTGCGGTGCTCGCTTTCCTCTTGGGCTCCTTAGTTTTCAGCTTTTCTTGCTGACGTTGTCCGCTAGGTGAGCTGCACACATGAGCAGCGGACGGTGGTCTTTCCTTGCCCCTCTGTACAATTTTAATGAGACCGGGTGGAAAGATTCTAATTTTGGTAGCCACCCTTATCTTCGGGGAAGGAGAGAAAAATGTCATGCTGAGGAAAAAATGGGCTGAGATGATGGAACAGATAGGAATTTGGCATTTAAAGGATGGCATCAGGAGTTCATTTGTGTCCCCCTGCCCCCAAGAAAAGACATGTTGAAGCCCTAATTCCCAGAACCTGTGAATGGGATTTAATTGGAAATAGGGTAAAGACTTAGTCAAAAGAAGATGTGGTTGAGCCCTAATCTAGACTGATTGGGGTTCTTATGGAGGACACAGATGCCCAGGGAGGATGCCAGTGACATGGCGACAGAGATTAGAATGAGGCATCCATAAACCAAGGAGCCCAGCGATGGATGGGCTAAGAGAGGCACACAGGGCAGGCTCTTCCATAGCTTTCAGAGAGCATGGTCCTGCAGTTGCGGTTTCTGGCTCCATGAGGTGCTCAGTGCCTGTTCTTTAAAGCCACCCCATGTAGTGAAGGCAGCCCTACAAAACTAAGCCTCACACACAGAGCTTTGTTCATGCCAGGGGCGAGGACGCTCTGGTAAGGGCTGCGCCTGCGGGGTGACATTGAGCACGGGGACTGCCTGTGTGGACTCTGTGATGCCTTCAAGTTTGACTCCATAAGGGACATGAGGCCGTTTAAAAACAGGCACAGCTCGACCTAAACCATCTAGCTTTTCTATGGCAGACAGAACTGGGGTGACAACAGTAGGAAGAGGGTGACCTCTGAAGGGTCCGGTGAGCTATCCAGAAAAGATGGTAGCCGTCTGGGCCCGAGAGGGCTCAGTAGGGGGAGGTGTCACGGAGTAGCGTTGGAAAGTGTGCTCACTATGTGGCTGATAGGTGGTTGGTGGGTGAGAAGGAGCGAGGGGAGTCGGGAATTTAGTTCTGCACAGGTTATGTTTGAAATACTGATTAGATATTCAAGGGTCTAAGTAAATTCTGTTTTTTCTCAAAAGATGATTAACACGGGTTCCTTGTGTTCCTTAAGTGTGCATACCAGGGCTAGGAAGATAGCTCAGTGGTCTGAGTGCCTCCCTGGCAAGTGCAAGGTCCTGAGTTTGATCCCTGATACTGCATGCTGTGCTGGCCCCAGAACTATGGGCATGCTGTGCCAGCCACCGAAACTGGGTGTGGTGATACACACCTGTAATCCCCGCACTGGGAAGGCTGAGACAGGAGGATCACTATGAATCTGAGCTGTGTAGCAAGACCCTGTGCTAAATAAATAAGCAAAGATTTTTTAAAAAGCAAAAGTGTGCATACCTATGGTTTGCCCAATGCGGATAGGTCAGCTCTTAAACATGTGAGCATTCAGAATGGGTCCCCTGAATGTGCACAGCCACAGAAGCAGCAGCAAGAAAAATCAGGAGTCTAAGACGTGGGCTCTAGCTGTGCCCTGTGTGGCCTGTGTGAGTAGTGGCTGGGGGCACAGCAGCTGGCGAGTGCCAAATGTTGGCAAAGGAGACAGAGCTCTGCTAAGGATCTAGTTTAGGTTGCTTTAACCTTCCAAAAGCATGCACTTTAGCGACTTCAGGAGGTCCCTCAGCCCAGTGTGGGTCTGGTTCCTGGGTGGCCTTATTCCAAGGTAAGGGCCTTTCTCCTCCTTCATTCAATGACCTTGGTACACAATGGCGCAGTCACCTTCAAAACTCTGGCTTCCTGGTCTCCCTGGTAGAGGAAACAAGACTGAGGCTGTGGAGGGAACAGGAAACAGCTCCAGAGATTTATGACAGTCACAATGGAAACGGCCTGTGTACCCTCCCCTAGCTGCAAGGGACAATGGGAAATGTTCGATTTTGCATAGGGTGTGAAGGAAGAGCACGGATCAGGGACCAACAGCCACTCTCTGCTGGAATCAGCAGCAGGGACCAGAGCTGCAAGCACCACAGGTGCAACAGGGAGGCTACGAAGTTCCCTGGGAGGTAACTAGAAGCCATCTCTTTCCACTGGAGACAAGTACCACCGAGTTGACAGCCAGCCTCAAACGCTGGCCAGAACCACATCTAGACAGCCGCTCTGGGTTGGTGCAGCAGTCTGAGAGAATGAGAAAGTTTGACAGGTGAGGAAGTATCTTAGCTGGGGCTGCAGTTCTTGGCAGCTCAGCAAGGCAGCTTCCCACATCTCAGATGTGGAACAGCCACACCACATCAACACAGCTGTCCCTGCTCATGGTCACATCGCCGAAGGAAAAGTGCCCAGCACTGAGAAAACTTAGCAATTAATTTTCACAATACAAAAGATTTCACATTTAATGATCATCCAGCTTTTTAATATGCTTCCATATGAAGAGGCATTAATTGGCTAAATGAGGCTGTACTTTTTTCCAATGCTGGTACTAAAAATGATCCTTAGGAACGTGCCTGCTTCAAGGCTGTCCCCTGGTTCCTTCTGAAGCGTGCAGAGCGTGTGTCTGGTGGACAAGGAGACGGAGGCCCAGGGCTGTGTCAATGCAGTTCAGACAGCCAGTCAAGGCAGAGAGCTCCCTTGAATTGGGCCTGGGCATGGGGTGGGGACCACTGATCCAGGTCAAGATTGAGTCTCAGAACAGGGCTGGGCAGCAGAGGGTGGCCAGAGTTTGCCCAAGCTGCTAGACAGGTCCCCTGGGTCCCCTGGCAGGAAGGGACAGGTGGCAGCACCCCCAATCCATTAGAACCGGGGAGCTGTGAACAGAGTCCATAGAGCTCAGTCAAGGGGACAATTTTGAGTGTGGCTATGGTGGGACAAGTTTTATCAAACTATTGTAAAAGCTTTCATTAGGGGACAAATGCTTACAAAGCTGATCTTTAAAAAGCACGAACAATTAGCGAGTGGTAAAATCAAAGCCCCGACACTCCGTTTTTGGACCTGTTCTTTATCAGCCCCCCAGTTTGCTGAGGTGACCCACAGCAGAGGAGATTTGCGAATGCATCTTTGGAGTCTACATCTTCTTTACAGAGTTCTGATCCCCTTGGTACAGGTGTGGGAAACGCTGAATTCTAAAGGTCGCTGTGTGTCACTGAGTTACACTTGAATTCAAATGGACAAGAACAGTTGTTCCACTGGTAATCCTTTTTTTTTTTTACAATAGTTTAATAAAAACCCTCAGAGTAATCATTAATAGTGGCATGGAGACCATAAGCCATGAGAGGCTTTCTAATTTCTGTGCACTGCAATGTCTATAATTATAAATGTGTGTGTACATGGGTGGACCTTCAGTATTCTACTGAGTTGTAATGGGCAGCCCAATCTATGCCTCTTTGCTGTTAATGCCTAGATTTTGAAGAAGAATCTCGGAGATAAATTAGCTAGATTAGACACAATGAGAGTGACTGAATTTTATGTTATGAAGTTTCAGCTTCTCAAAGAGTACAATTCTCTGCATTCTTCCAAATGGACCTTTAATTTCTGATCTTGAAGTTCTTCAGGGCATTTTTGGTCTTGTTTTCGAATGCTGATTTTCATTAGAGAATTCTTTGTAAATCAGCAAAAAAGATTTCTGTATTTAAAACCACATTCTTATTTCATATAAATATGATTAATACTTTAGAACAATTATAATTATTAGACTCTAAATGCAAATGAAAATTGCTACATTAAAACTTTTATAATAACAATGTGCTTATACTATTTGTCAAGAAGAAATTCTAAGAAATACCAACTGAACATTTTATTACTTTACAATTTTGATTCAGATTAAAGTAATATAGTCAGTTATTCAGAATCTGAAATATATATATATTTCATATACCTGAAAGGTATATGAAAATCTGAGAATATATATATATATATTTATATATATGTAACCTTTCATATATATCATATTGTTGCATTATTTATAATAGCTCACTCAAAAACAATCCAAATGGCTTTCAGTAGCAGATAGGTAGGAGCCAAAGAGATAGCTTAGTGGCATAAGTGCCTACCTGGCAAGTGTAAGGTCCTAAGTTCAATTCCCAGTACCACAAAAAGAAAAAAAGGGCAGCATCCTGAGCCCTCGCGCACTGAGAAGGACCCACTGAGCTATTTTGCGGCTTATAGGAGCAGCAGCTCAGACTCCTTGGGCAAGGAGGCTTAGAAGCAGCTGCCAGGACTGATGAGCTGTTTCGGGGTGCGACACACCCAGCCTTTCTCTACAATCTGCTCAACAAGCACAATGACTGGGAGATTCCAAAGGAGTTCAAAATACGGAAGTCAAACTGTGTACGACCTCCCGAGACCTACACTACTGAGAAGAAGCCTCTGCCTCCAGAACTGGATATGGCAATAAGACACTCGAACACAGAAGCTGATGCCCCACGGAGCCCTAAGAAAGCTAGGCTTCTACCGGGAGGGGAGGAAATGCTGGAATCAGATGACGAGTAAGAAGAGCATACTTCCAAAACGCTCAAAGTGGAGCCAGGAGAATCAGCCAAAAAGAAAAAGTGGGAAACAACAAAGCAGGAGACTTCTGGACTCCTAGGCCTGTTCAAGTGTGTCCCTGGCCAGATAACTTGATACTGTGGATTATTATGACAAAACATCTCCATGAAGTATGGATGTTAATGAACTAACAAGTATTGCTTCGAGAACTTTCCACTGTAGAATTCATTTTTTAATTTAAAACTGGTATGTATTTAAGACCCAAATGGTGGCCTGTGATTGTGAAATTGACAGTACTTGGAAGCATTCTTGCTGTCTGTCCCTGAGTTGGTGGTGTGTTTTGAGAGTTGTCATATATTTTTTTTTAATAAAAAAGTGTATTGGGGCTGGTGAGATGGCTCAGTGGTCTAAAGCACCTACTTAGAACAAGCTTAGCAAA
>NDGN011306293.1:0-10339 GCA_002564285.1 Tympanoctomys barrerae
AGTTACAGCTTTCTTGTCCTTTGCCCTGGTTGACTTTCTCACCCCAGGACACCTGTAACTGCCTGTTCTTAAACATGATATGGCCTCCTTAGAAGACAGTGGCCAGGCTGAGAGGCTATTACTATCTCCTGTATTCTGAGGATGGCTTTTGTGTCCTGTGACAGGAGGTATAGGCACACTCAGACTCTGAGCAGCACAGACATCTGTTCTGGGAAGTGCTCCTGGGAAGACCCAGGACACAGCTCTGCTCATTTTCCAAATGGTTCCTTTCCCAGCTTTCCCTGCTCTGGCTTACCAATTTCCAGTTCCTTCAACCAATTTCCTCAGCAAGCATCTATGGAGAGCTCCTACACGTGAGGCTCTTGCTTCTGGGGATACAGTGATAGTATAGATGTGGTCTGTGCCCTAAGAGACTTAATCCCAGTGAGAGAAGAGCAATCAGAAAATACCCCACAGGGTGAGCATCTTATTGCACGTTGTGACAAGAACACTGAAGGAGACATGGGATGGGGAAGGTAGCAGGATAGAAGCAGGCCTGGTGTAGGGAGCACAGAGGACTGTTCTGAAGTGGCCTTGGAGTTTCTACCTGGAGGCTGGGTAAGAGTTAAGAGGAAGGGGTTGGGGGTGCTTCCCAGGCAGAGAACCCGGGGTGCACAAAGACACAAAGGGCACTATATAGCCACAGTTCCTTGGAATCTGCAAAGATTGGTTCCAGGACTGCTGCACAAATTAAAACCTGCAGATGCTCCAGTCCCTGACAGGAAATGGCACAGTATTTGCATATAACCCATGCAGTGTTCCCACACACTTTAAATCACTGCTACGTGGTTTCAAATCCCTAATGTAGTATAGATGCTATGGATAGGGTTATGTTGTATTATTTAGAGAATAATGTCAAGAAAAAGTCTGTACCTGTTCAGTGCAGATGCAATTTTTCCTCAAATAGTTTTTGATCTGCAGTTGGTTGAATCCGTGTAGACACATGGATTCAATCCACAGACACAAGGGGCTGACTGTATAATTTAAGAGCCTGAAAGAACCCTGGAGACTGTACAAGAGAGAAGAAGACAGTGTGTTACAGACTGGAGGGAGGTCCAGCANAGCCACAGTACATAGTATGGACACTGCCCTACAAGTTTGGGGAAGATACTGAAGGTTATAAGCAGATGAAAAGAGTTTTTAAAAACTCTAAAATTTTTCTTTTAGTAGGATGGCATTCTACAAAAAATATGGGAGGAATAAAAGAATTAGGAAAAAAGTCTTGTTTTCAAATTCCAATAAGATAATTGGTCCAGGCAAGAATTGTCAGTAGATAGAACCATTAGATGAAAGATAGACATGGGCAGGGAGTGGTGGTGCACACCCATTACTCCAGCACTCCGGAGGCTGAGTTAGGAGGATTGCCATGAGTATGAGGTCAGCCTGGGCTACCTAGTGAGGTCCTATCTCGACCCCTCCCCCTCCGAAAGAAAGATAGACACAGAACATTCTGGGGCAGGATCAGGCTGACATCATGGGATGGCTGGACACTGTGCACCTCGAGGTGGGAGCAATAGAGCCACCAGTGGAGGAGTCTTGCCAAAAAAAGTCAAACTTGAATTTCATGGACACCTATAGCAGTGCTGTCCAACACAGATGTCCCCAACTTGCAATGACTTCTGCTTTTATGATGGTGTGAAAGCGATGTGCATCCAGTGGAAGCCATACTTCAAAGTTTGAATTCTGATCTTTTTCTGGGCTAGCAATATGTACCATAATCTCGCTCTTGCTCTCACTCTTGCTCTTGCCCTCGCCCTCTCCTGGACAGCAGCAACAGCAAGTCCAGCTCCCAGTCCACCGTGATCACAAGGGAGACGCCGGCGCTCTGCAGTACCTCTTGTGGCCACGTGCAGTGTTCAGTGCATGTGCTGCTTTTCTGCAGGCGAGACTTCCAGCTCTTGAGCACTTACCAGGTACCTGTGTGAGTGCCTAAAGCAGTAATGTGGGTGTGAAACCTGTACCTCCACCTTCCTCTGGGGAGGTAACTTGGGATGTACCCTTTCAATGCAGGGCGGGAAGGAAGCGGAGGTCCAAGGATCCTGGAAAATGGGGAAGGAGGTTTCTGGGCTGAGAGAATGATGCATGCATGGGCCCCTGTGAGGGCAGGTATGGGGAGAGAGAGCTGAGAGAAGCCTGGCAGCTGGGGAGCCCCTGAAGAAGTTGGTGGGGAGAACAATCCTCAGCCTGGCTGGGAGCTTCCCTCCATCCGGAGAGCTACAGGCAGCAACCGGATTGATTTTAGCTCCTTGTGACAGTCAGATTTGTGTTCTAGAAAGATGCTCTGGCTGAAAGATGGGGCTTGGGAGTGAGAAGCCATGGACATTCCTGCTCAGTCTCCCTGGATGGGGAGGCAGGGTGGAGCTGAAAGGTGGCAATAACCTGGTATAGGCGAGTTTTGAACAATCTGGAAGGCAGAGAAGAGACACAGAGTGACTGAGGGAGTACTGAGCTCCCTTAGGAGTCTGTAGGGCCAGGCAGATGGCCTGGAATTTCTGTACCAAATCACCTCAATCTAGACCTTGGTTGTCTCCAGTGGGGCTTCACCTGCAGCCACTGTGAGCTGTGTATGCAAAGCCTCAATCTGGTCAGTTAGGATCCTTAAATGACCCAGCCCAATGTGCTGTCTGACTTGGTCTGGTTACTGAATAGACTTCAGACTGGGTTAGTTATGAACAGTTTTATTTGTATCAAGGTTCTAGGGCCTGGGAGGCCAAGAGCATGGTGTTATCGTCTGGTGAGGGCTTTATGTTGCTTGGTAACCTGATGGAGAGTGTGGCACGACGAGACAGAACAAGCAAGCTAGCTCTGGTCTCTCCCTCTTCTTCGAAGGCCACTAACAGCATCTTGAGGCCTCACTTTCATGCCTCAGGTAACCCTAATTACTAACCACATGCCTCCCCTCCAAATGCCACTAACATATGACTGGGAGGTGTTACTTGTTTCTAGATGTCCCCCAAAATCCTCATGTGCACATATGTGAGGCTTTTCAGAAAAGGCTGAATCTAGGGTGTATGTCTATGGGTTAAAGCTGTGTGACAACTAAATTAGTTCACCAACTGGCTTAGCATACTTCCGCATGTGGCTTAGCATACTTCCGCATGTGGATAATGGGAAGGCCCATCCTGGTGTAGAAAGCAGCAGCCCATGGACTTGCAGCCTAGATGGGATGAAAGTCCGGAAGGCTCACCGCGCTGCTTCCTGTCCACCCTGCCAAGGACTGTCTCTCCTCTGCCATCACTCTCCACTATGTCAATCTATCTTGGAGCCAGCAGACTGTGGACTGAAACTCTACAAACTGAGATGCAATAACCTTTCCTCCTTTAACTTATGGGGTAGCATATTTTGTCTCAGTAAAAGAGAAAAGCCACTATGGTAGGGGGTGAAGTTTCAACATCAGTTTAGGAGGGGATGAATACCCAGATCGTAGCAGTGTCCCTTTGTTTTAGCCTGTGTTCCTTTTGAGGTCCCTTTGTTTTAGCCTATGACCCTCTTGAAGCCTTCAAATGGAAGTGGCCAGGTTTCAGTCTATGTATTTTTTGTTTCTATCTGAGCCATCAGGTGACACGTGTAAGCTTCAGAGAGGTAGAATGACAGAAGAGGCAGGCTGAGGCGTCCAGAAAGGAGTTTGGGGAATGTCTGCCTATGCCCCTGAGACATCAAACCTTAATGTGCATGTGAATCCCCTCAGGGTCTTGTTAAACATTCAGATTGTAACTGGGGAGTCTGGAGAGGAACCCTAAGTGCAGCATCCCTAACCAGCTCTGGAGGTGTGGAATGCTGGTTGTATGGACCACAGTTTGAACATCAAGACTCTGGAGAGCAGTCAGGGATGTGGGTCAGGAGCACAGCAGAGAGCCTGGGCTGCTAGATGCAGGTGCTATGAATGTGCGGCTACCCACGGAGCAGGTGTGGGGTATAGATCACAAGCTGGAGTTCCCGAGGTAACCTCAAGGCACTGTGTTAGGGGAGTAAATCCAGACCAGTAGGAGATGTGCACAATGCACAGGTTGACAGTGTTCAGAAGAGTCTAAATTATTCATATCATTTAAAAAACATTTCTCAATAAAATTATGGAAAAAAACACAAGAGAAAAGTGGGAAAGAGATTTGAACAATAATTTCATAAAAAGATATTCTAGTGCCAGGAAATCTATGAAAAGGTGTTCAGTCTCCTTGAAATTGTGGAAATGTAAATTGAAACCACAATGAGATCCCACTACTTGCCCAAGCAGGGCTAATAGGAAATGCCAAATGTTGACAAGGATGTGGAACAACTGGAATTCTCATCCCTAGACAGCAGTATGTATGAGCACAATTGCTTGGTGACTGGTGCTGATAACATGGGGCTGTGCATACCCTGTGTTCCCACTCTTGGTTATGTCCCTCAACATGGGCACTGTGATAAGCAGGAAATCAGCCTCTCTAGTGCCTCTAGTTTCCCCAAGGGAGTAGGCAAATACATTAATAGTTTTTAAGAATGGGATATTATTTTTTAGTGACAAGATAATCAAATGCTAAGGATGTGGCTAACCTATTAGGCTAGAGAAGGAGTGACCACCTTCCATTAGTGATTCCATGAAGTGGCACATCCTTTGGAGGACACTTGGATGCTGGAATCAGTCCTGAGCATGGGATAAAGATGAACCTACAACTCTACCTTAATGGCTATGACACAAACTCTGACTCTGGGCCTTCTGTTCTAAAAGACTTCCCATTCCCATGGATTTTTCCCTTTTCCCATGTACATCTGAGAATAAAATGGCTATATTCTAGGGAAAATATGCATTCTGGGTTGACTTCCTTGGGAGAGGGAGACATATTCCATGTCTCCTTCCTTCCAGTCTTAGTCCATTGGCTGTGGTCACAAGATGCCACCAATGTTTGGCTCATAAGCAAGGCACTTGTTGCTCATAGCTCTGGAGGCTAAAAGCTGAGGTCAAGATGCCAACAATGCTGGTGCAGGTAAAGTCCTTTTAGTCCACCTGCATCTTCACCTGGTGCTGAAAGGGGCCAGGCTACTGTTCAGGATCACTTTGGTAAGAGCACGATCCTACACACACACACACACACACACACACACACACACACACTGAACACCTCCCATGGTTTGGAGACCTTACATCCAAAATTATCACCTTGGTGACTGGGCCTTAGAGTATGAATTTGGGAGAAATATAACCACTGGGACCATAGCAATCCCTTAATTGAGTTTTCTACCTGCTGTCTAAGAAATCTCATCTTTGATTGTGTTTATTTCTGAGTATATCATAGGCTTGCTATTGTGAATGGATTTTTTTCCCCTCAATTTCTAGTCAGTTACTACAGCACTATAGGAATGTTTGACTTTCGGGTGTTGGTCTTGAGCCTTATTAGTGGCCACCACATGCAGGGCACCATTCTGGGTTCTGTTCATGTATGGATCCTAATTAGCAGTCATAACAACTCTACGTGGTGTGTGCTAATTGTGTCTCTAATTTATAGCCATGAAAAAGAGGCCATAGAAAGGTTGTTTCTTTGTAGAATCCCACAGATTTTCTAGCTAGATGACTTTATTACCTACAAATAATGACAGTCATTTCTCTCTTTTTACAGGATCTATGCCCATTCTTTTTTCTTCTTTTCTTACATCAGCTCAAACTGCTATTAAGAAGTAGCAGGAAGAGATGTCCTGGCCTGTGTTCCTGCTTCACTGGGAATTTCTCCCACATTTCCTCCTAGCAAGATGTTTGCTTTGGATCTCTAGTAAAAGTCCTATCCATTAACAACAGGACATCTTTACCTGGTTCACTGTGAAGCTTTACTGTGACTTATTTTTTAAATTTCACCAAACGTTTTTCTCAATACCTACTGAGACAAATCAAAGGCTTTGCTCCTATTAATGAAGTGAGTAACACTATTAACTTTACTAATATGAAATTATCTTTACATTCCTGAACGCAATTACTTGGCATTTTCTTTTAAGGTACTGCCAGCTTTGACTTGCTAATATTTTACTGGCGTTATTTCCTTCTCTGTATATATGAACTGGCTGCAGCTTTACTTTCTTATGATGGTCTTGACTGAGCTTTATATCAGCTTTGTGTTTATTTCAGAAAGAACTGGACTGTAAGTACAAAATTGACAAACACCACCACCTTCTCATGGCACTGGTGTCTGCAATCTTTGAGGCAGGTGGCCCTGCCATCCCAGCAGGTCTGGGCGATCAGCTCTGGGCTCCTTGGCCTTCTGTTCATGGCACCAGGCATCAGGCACAGGAGGGACAGGGGAGCCACCAGATGGTCCCCTCCTTTAGCCAGGAAATTGATACCCTGCCCTGAGGCTCCCAGACTGGCTCTGCTACTGGAGCTGTCACAGGTGTCTGAACTGCCCGGAGGACTGGAAAGTGAGCTTCGTGTTCCTAGCCCACCTCTCTGGGGCCTTCAGGTGCACACCGAAGGTGCTGGGGACGAGTGCGAAGGTGCCCACACAGAGCTGGTTCTAGGTTCCTACATGAGTTGCCTGAGATGATGGTGTCGTTTGCTCACCAACCCATCCTGTCCTGGAAATACTTCGTGGATGTGTCTTTGGTGACACTTTTAGGTTATTTTGAACTCACTGAGCTTCTCCAATCATCTGTTTTGCTCTTGGTTTGATTTTGATTATTTGTAGTTTCCTAGAAAGTTGTCCATTTCATTAAGCACTTAAGGTGTAATGATAATAATTATACACGGCTCATTCTATGATTAAAAAAAATCTGCTTACCTGAAGGTAAATTCCATCTCTTCCTGATACAAATTCAAGTGCTCCTCCTCCCCCATTGTCTCTCTGACTCTTTCAAAGATTGGCCCGTGGCCAATTCTGTGAGTCTTAAAAAAGCAAGTGTTGGGTTTTATTGATAAACACTGATGAAAATTTAAAAAATAAGCATAATTTCTGCTTTTAAACTTACAAGTCTTTTTCCTTTCCATTTTTTGCTATTTTGTTGTTCCTTTCCTAGAGCCTAGGATTTGTGATTTGTTCATCTATTTTCTTTTTCATTACAAAATATCTCAAAACACTGAAAAATGATGAGAACAAGATAATGAATACCTACAACGATCACTTGGAAAATTTTGCAAACTTAGTATTATCCTACAATTTATTCAAGATTTTTAAAAAGATGTTACACTTAGCTTCTCCTTCTGTACCTCTCTAATCTTTTTTCACTAACTGTTATTCAATTTTTCTTTTTTACTAAATATGCGTGTCTGTAATTAATCTGTGGAATTGTTCTGCATGCATTAAACTTTGTCTTATCATCCTGTAAATCTTGTTTTGTGCCTTGCTTCTTTCTACCAGCATTAGGCCTTCAAGAGACTTTATCTGTGTCTAAATGTTTCACTTATGTTTGAAACTCTGAATATTCTACTTGGTGATTTGTGTATTCAGTCTCTGTTAACGGGCACTGAGAGTGTTTCTGTTTCGTGCGTACTATTTTTAACATCACAAATTTCCAGCCCCCTGGGCATTTCTTCTACACGTTTGTGAGAAGTTCTCTAGACAGAATTATTGAGCTGTGGCCTTTCCTGATCATGGAGTTTGTGAACCTTTAACTCTGTATCTTTCCTCGTTCACCCTCTCACCAGCACCCATAGTTTCTAAGGCTTCATATCCCTGCCAGCACTCTTTATTGTCATGTTCTACACTGTTTTCAAAGGTAATGGGTCTGAAACAGCACATTATGACCTCGGGAATATATATTTCCTAATTCTTGGTGGGATTCATCATGTTTTCATGTTTGCCACTTACATTTTATTTCCTCCAAATTTTGGGTTCATTTTCCTATTCAAATTTTCATCATTTTCCTCCTAATGTGGTTCTTCCTATAAGGTAGATGCTAAATCCCTACAAGTCACGGGCTGCACGTGTCTTTTTCCACCAAGGCATTGCTGTCTGCTTTGCCTATAGGGTCTTTCATCATCTAAGAGTTAATCCTAGTATAGTAAAGCTAGTGAATAGTACTCTTTTCTTAAGCGGTACTGTTTTTTTTTTTTTGTTTTGTTTTGTTTTTTTGTTTGTTTTTTTGTGGAACCGGGGATTGAACACAGGTCCTTGTGCTTGCCAAGGAAGTATTTATTCCACTGAGCCATCTCCCTGGCCCTGGCACTGGGTATTGAACCTGGATTTTGGCACTGAGCTCTATGTCCATCCATCTTTAATTTTTAATTTTGATATAAAGACTCACTAAGTTGCCCAGATGGGGCTCAAACTTTTGATCCTCCTTCTTCAACCTCCAAAAGTTGAGGGATTGCAGGTGTGCACCACCATGCCTGGCAATGAACCTTACTCGTTGTACCTTATACTTTACTGAAGGAGTCCTTCCCCGCCCCAATGCCAAACGGACATTTTTTCACCCTGCTCTGTCTATGTCAAACATGCTGCTTTCCAAATGGGGGTACTTGGTCCATTTGTAATTTCTTCTAATGCATGATATGACATAGGAATTAATTTTTTAAAACTTCACATAAATAACCAGTTTCCCCAGCACCATATATGTAATAGTGGATGGTTTCACCAGCAATCCACTGTGGTGATTTTTATAGTATAGATTCACAACAGTCCCCAAAGCCATGTGTCCAAATGCTGGGCAGCAGGGTCAAATCACAAGAGTGCTAGATGCGTTCACAGCTGCAGGTGCTGTGAGCAGAGGTGCCCTGGTGGAGGGGTGGGTGCCGGGGGCTGTCTCTGCAGGGTCTCTGCAGGGTGCACGTCCCACCCTGGCTCCTCTGGCTCTCTGCTTCCTGGCTGCCATGTGGTAAGCTGCTGCTTTTCCTTATCACTCCCTACCCCCAAGCCATTTCTACCTCAGGACCAACTGACCCAGGATGAAAACTGCCAGCCAGAATCAACCAATTTTCCTTTAAGTTATGAGTGTCAGGTACTTCATCCCAGCAGTGGGAAATGAATAACACAGTGATGTGGAATTTCCTCTGAAGCTTCAGGCTGTTTTGGTAGCATCTATTCCACACTATTGAGTTCTTAAAAATTCCTATCTTGATGCCAAACTGCCACAATGACTGTAATTTTCTATTAAGTCTACACGTAGGGTAGAGAATGTCTCCTCCTGATTAATCCATTTTATGGGTCTTACTTTTCCTTGTGATTTGGGGTTTTTGTTGTTTCTTTTTTGTTTTTTAGGGAAGGTCTACAGAGTGTTCAGGGTCTCACTACTAGATCGAACTCTGCCTGTTTACAGCCTCCTAAGAGCTGGGATTANAGGTGTGCACCACCACACCCAGTCTCAATTGCCATCTCAGTACGCCCTGGAGGGATTGAACACCCGCTCCCCAGCCCCAGCGCCTGTGCGTGCTTGCAGGAGCTTTAATCCATTGAGCTATTTGGCCAGCCCTTCCATGTGAATTTTAAAGTTAGCTTTTGATATATTTATCACCACTATTTTAAATTCTTGTGGTTGGAGGCTCATCCAGGTTATTTTCTTCCTGATTAATGATGGGTAGATAAAGTTTTCATTTGTCAATTAAAAATAGAAATAATAAAATTAAAAGTTATTTCATTACTTCCTTTTTAAAGAGCACTAAAACCTGCAGGGCTGTTCCACTTGATCCTCACGGAAACCCCAAGGCCTACCCCATTGCTTTTGCCTATGTGACAGAGGAGGAAACTGAGGCATAGTGTGGCTAAGTCACTTTCCAGGGTCCCTTGTTAGTAAAAGAGATGCTGGCATTCAGGCTCAGACCTCTGCCGTCAGCCACCACACCACACTGTCTTCCTAGAATAGAGCTCTGCTTTCTACTTCTAATACTTACATCTTTTTTCTTCTCTTACCGCACTGGGTTCTCAGTCACCAGCTTCGCCCTTTACTTCCCAGAGAAAACAGCCCTTAGAAGTCCCTGAGGGATTTTTCCCTCTTCACACCAACTCCAGTTCTCTAACTCTACCCATATAGCCAGTGCTTAGATTCAACCCTATACCAGCCACCCAGAGTCCGTGCCACATACTCCTTAGGGTTCACCTCAGAACACTACCCTTCCTTTAGATGCCAGCCATAAATGAGGAGCCTGGGATGCCCAGGCCTCTGCCTGGCTAATTACAAATCTGGTGTTCCTGCAACCTAGCCCCTCAGCTTGGATAACCTAGTATGGCATAGAGCTGAAAACATGCCTTCCTTGCTATATGATTGGTTTGTTAGGAAGTATCAGACTCAGGTGTCCCCGTTGGCAGAGATGCAGCAGGAGAAAGATTGTAGAGGGACACAGCACCCCACCAGCACTTCCATGTGTTCACCAGGAAGATTCAGCAAAAGAATCCAGGGGCTGGGGAGA
>NDGN011306299.1:0-11253 GCA_002564285.1 Tympanoctomys barrerae
CTCAGTGGGAAACTCCAAAATGATACAGGGAGAAAAACTGGTCTCGGGTGGGTGACCTCCAAAACTTATAGGGAACCTCCAAATGACATAGAGAAAAATGATCTCTGGACCTGACCTGCATGAGTTCGTGTTCTCTAAAACCAAAGAATGAATTTTAGGAGCAAACAGAGGTTATGAGCAGAATATATTTATTGAGAGAAAGAAAGAAAGCTCCTATCCTGAGAGAGGGACAGGAGGGGGGGGCCCCGCGGGTAGTTCCCCCCTCCCAGTGGTTTCTTATAAATTGCTTATGAGACACAATACAACCGTGTGATATGTGATTAAAGATAGCCTTCTTCCTTTGTAGAGTGGTTTTTTTAAATACTGGTTCCACTATTGGGAATTGAACTCAGATCTTTGTGCTGGACCATATATCCAGTTGTTTTTTGTTTTTTTTTTTCCCTCTATTCTGAGGCAGAGTTTTTTCTGAATTGCTGAGTTGCACAGGCTGGGCTTGAATTTATGATCCTCCTGCCTCAGTCTCCAAGTGCTGGAATTACAACCAGCACAGATAGTTATATATTTGCATTGACAGTCTCTTGCTGGAGTTCTGTTAACATTCTAATTTGGAGGGAGTATTATTATTATTAATAATAAAACATGAAAGGGAAATCTAAACACACATCCATAATCCACCCCCTCATCTAGGAGATGCCGGCCAAACCTTATCCCTGGTTCCGGCATCAGAGGGACTCACGATAGCCCTGCCCTGGTCCTTACAGGGAGACGGCTCCGTGGGAAGGCCTTCTATAACGTGGGCGAGAAGGTGTACTGCCAGGAGGACTTCTTGGTGAGTCCCGGCCATGCCATGTGTGGGAGTTATGAGGGACCTTTCTGACTCATTTGGAGACCTGGGGCCAGGTGGCAGGAGCTGGCTGGGCAGGATGTGCCCCTTTGTCACACGACGTCCTGGATCCTGTGTCCCCTCGCAGTACTCCGGGTTCCAGCAGACAGCTGACAAGTGCAGTGTGTGTGGACACCTCATCATGGAGATGGTGAGAAACTTCCCAAATCCCTTGCCCCACATGCGTCAGCGAGTCTGAGGACCCCTCTCACCTGCTGCAGACCTGAGTCCCCATAGGGGGCGCCGCTGAGACCTCCCCCACTGATCCTTCAGTGCCTCCCACTCCCAGATCCTGCAGGCTCTGGGCAAGTCCTACCACCCAGGCTGCTTCCGGTGCTCCGTGTGCAATGAGTGCCTGGATGGGGTGCCCTTCACGGTGGACGTGGAGAACAACATCTACTGTGTCCGAGACTACCACACGTGAGTTGATAGTACTGGGGAGCAGTTGTGACCCAAACTGCCATCTTGGCCACTTTTGCGAGAGCTTTCTCTCCTGCTTCTCTGCTCTCTGTGCTTGGTCTTTCCCCCTTTGCCCTCCTCTTAGGCACTCGGGTGGGGGCAGAGCATGGATAGCCATCTCTCAGGTGCTTCAGCCATCTCCTGCTTCTGCCCGTCTTTGCCCTCATGCACCCCTCTTTTGGGGTCTCTTCCTAGTAGTAGGGTCTCTCCTACTGGCCTACACTCCATCTAGCCTTTTGTTCCCAGAGCCAGGTCTCTTCCACCTGGGCATGGGGCTTGGGGTCACTGCATTCTTTTCCTTTTCTGTCTGATGCCTTCTCCTTTACCTGTAGGCTGCTGGTCCATTCCCCTTGCTCCAGGTCCCCATGCTACCGCTTATCTTGAGATCGGTGTCAGGCAGCCCTCAGGGGTCTTGAGAAGTGGTTGCCTAAATTTGGATTTTCAGGGGCAGAGAACTCCCAGGAACTTGAAGGCGGTGGCAGGACAGAACCTAATGCCATCCTTCAGGAGGTGGTAGGGGGAGGTGATTTGAGGAGCCAGATGATGCACCACTACCATGCTTCCCTTCCAGGTGTCAAGGAGGGCCTGGTGCTTGGCCCTTGCCATGGGGGCACTGAGGGTAGATGTCTCCTTGTGCCGTTGGCCTCTGGTCACTCAGCTGGTTTCCTTTATTCTTTCAGGGTTTTTGCACCAAAATGTGCCTCCTGTGCCCGTCCTATCCTCCCTGCACAGGTAGGAACCACTCACCTGGAGAAGATCAGGTACCTGACCTTACTGGCTGCTTGGCCATCCACTGCTGCCCTCAGCTCCATCCTGCCTGGGTGAAAGGCTGCCCCTGGGGTGTCCAGCTGTGCAGGTGGAGGATGGGTGGGCTGGGGAGAAAGTCAGGAAGGCCACCCTGGTCTCTTACATGAGCTGCGTCTGTCCCAGCCTGCTACCTGGGGAGCAGGCCTGGCAGTAGCCAAGGTGCATGTACATCCTTCAATGTCACCTGCTGTTGCCTGCTTAGTCTCAGGGAAACACCATGTCTGTGTTCACATAGGCTGAGTATCTCTGCTATGACAAGAGCAGTTCATGCAGAGGTGTACCCTGGTGCACAATTTGCTTGGAGTCCCAGTGTGCTTATTGTGTGTGAACCACATCTCTTCCAATAGGGCTGTGAGATGACCATCCGTGTGGTGTCCATGGACAGAGACTACCATGTGGAGTGTTACCACTGTGAGGTGAGCTGGGCCCTCCACTAGGTTGGCGGCTGGGGCAGTTCCCTCCCACATAGGTCTCCTGCTTAGGTGTTCTATGGGTCAGCCTCCTGTTGCAGGGCCTGTGCACCATCTGCCTTCTCCAGTGAGCCCCTCCCTTCTCTTCAAGGCATGTTGTCTCTCAGGCCATTTCTCATTCAGTCTATTTAGTCCCACGGTTATAGTGTGGAGTGCTGTGGTTGAGCAGAATGTAGTTCCTCCAGTCTTGGGAGAGGTGTGTGTATGGCAGTGTCTGCGCAAGGTGATTGTTATTGAGGAGAGCTTTCGGGGCACACGGGAGGGCTTAGATAGTCATGGAAGGCTTTCTGGAGGAGGTGATGCCCAAGCTAAGATCGAAAGGATGAAGAAGAGGTGGGAAGGCAGCGATAAGAACAATTCCAGGGCTGGGGAGATAGCTCAGTAGAATAAGCACCTGCCTGGCAAGTGCAAGGTCTTAAGTTCAATCCCCAGTACCACAAAAACCCAACAACAACAACAAAAAAACCGGTTCCAGGCATTGGAAGCACAGTGTCCTTAGATGCATAGGGAATGTGTGGTTTTGTGTAGCTGGCTAAGTTGGCTTACCCTGAGCTGGGGACAAAAGGCTATGCAAGTTGATGAGCATGGACTTAACCTGAGGGGATTAGAGACCAAAAGGTACAGTAAGGTTGCCTTTGGGTTTTAAAAGACACCAAGCTGTGCAGAGCTGGAGGAAGTGGCTATGGGAGTAGGGAGTTCTTGAAGGGGCTGGTGGGGCTGTGGTCTTGGGTTCAGGGAAGTGGTTGAGTTGCATGATCATGGAGTAGTAGAAGGGCCTAGGTTTGGCAGGTGACTGAATGCTGAATTTGGGGGTCAGGAAATATCAACCAGGGCCCCAGCAGGGAGTGAGTGTATTAGCTTGTGTCACTGTATCAGTACCTGGAGTGATGGGCTTGCAAAGAGTACAGTGCTTAGTGCTTAGGCAGTGTCCCAACTGGCTGTCCTGTGGGCTACAGTGTCCTTTTGGGGTCATTAAGCACAGGCCTTAGCCCAAGGTTGAAGCTGAGAATCAGGAAGTGAGCTGAGCTGCTCTCTTGCAGGCTGTGAGGGATATGAGGCTGCTGTTGCCCGGATGGCCGAGGGTGAACAGCACTGAGCTGTCCTGGCCCCTTCCTCCTCACTCTGGTGGCCAGGAGTAAGTAGTAGCAGGGTTCAGGCTAGGGGACCTGGGGTTTGTGACAGGGAAGAGACCTGAGGTTGTGACCTCAGAGCAGGAGCCCAACTCCATTACCTGGGAGGGGAGGCAGGAGCTAGTCTTGGGAGCTTTGGGTCACAAGAGTCAAAGCTGCCAGGCATTTTAGTCCTGGCTATCACAGAGGGCACAGAGCCAAACTCCTTGTTTCCTCCTTTCCTGTCACCCAGAACCTCTTATGTTCCAGGAAGCAATCTTTTGAGGCCCCTTGGGCCAGGCTTCTGTTCCCCATGATGAGGTAGACTCAGTAGTACCTGCTGCAGGCACCAGCTTCCTACACGCGGACCCCCTCGTCCTCCAGGCCGCCCCCACATTGCTCCAGTGACCACTTGTATTTGGCTTTTCCTCACTTGTGTATTTTCCTTCCATCTCTTGCCCAAGTCCTCCTCCTCTGTCACCTCTCCATTCTGCAGCCTCCCAGGCTAAACTCTTTCCTCCTCGTTTCTCTAGTTGCCTGCACTACTCCCTGCAGATTAAACCCATTGTGTTGTTTTGTAAAAAAAAAAAAAAAAACAAAACACGCTGTAAAGGTGATACATGCCTGTTATGCCAGCACTGTTGGAGGATGAGGCAGGAGGATGACAAGTTTGAGTCCAGCTTGGGCAACTGAGCAAGACCCTGCCTCAAAATGAAAACAAGAGGCTGGGGATGTAGCTCAGTGCATAGGTCCTGGGCTCAGTCCAATCCCCAGTGTCACACTCACACATTCTCATGGTCATGCTGGTATCACATTTACTGCCCGCCCTTGCACCTAGCTGCCAAGCCTGTATCCAGCTATTTCCTCCTGGGTGTCCACGGGGCTCCCCCATTGGGTATGTTCAGCGCTGGGTTCACTGGCTGCAAGCCACAATCCTCACAGTGCTGTCCCAGCCTGCAGATCTGGTCCGGCCCCAGACATCCGGGTGCCAGAGGAGGCCCCGCCCCCGACGCCTGACTGTCAAAGGAGGCCCCGCTCCCTTGCTCACTGTGGATCCCTTGTGTTCTTCCTTAGGACTGCGGGCTGCAGCTGAGTGGGGAGGACGGACGCCGCTGCTACCCCCTCGAGGGCCACCTGCTGTGCCGCCGTTGCCACCTGCGACGCCTCGGGCCAGGCCCACTTCCCTCGCCCGCTTTGCGCGTCACTGAGCTCTGAGCAGGGATGGGTGGAGGCGGGTGTTGGGGGAAAGGACGGGGTGGGAGACCCTGGGCAGTGTCGGGGGGTGCAGGGTCTCGTAGACTGCACCCCACACCCATCGCACACTTCGCACCGAGCTGCTGTCCTGTCCAGTCCGCAGGGGCCGGACCCCCGCGTTGAAGCTACTTCTATTTATTCACCGTCTGTGCCTCCTCAAGACACCCCTGCCCCGGCCTTGTTGCCCCCACCTGCCCCATCACGGCTTCCGGTTTCTGGACCCTCCGAGCGCGCTCCCCGGGCAGGGTGTGGCTGGAAGGCGGGAGGGGGAGGGCGCAAGGGCGTGCGCCGCGGAGCGGGACGCCTGGCCGACTCCTGGGTGGGGAGGGCGCCTTTGCGTGGGGCCGCGGCGGGTGAGGACGACGCCCTCGGGGAGCGCAGCGGGACTGGCCGTGGGGGCTTTGAAGAGTGTTTTCAGCCACACCTTCCCGTTCCCTGGCTCCTAGCTTGGGGATCGCCCTTCCTCCCTGCCATCCTCATCCCCGGGAAAAGACCGCCTTGCGCGGAGTTCCAGCCGCAGGTGTGGCTGCAGGGGGACCGCGAGGGGGCGCCCTGCCCGCCTTGCCTTGAACGCACCTGCGTGCGCGCTGTGTATCAGGCTCCACGACAAAAGAGACGATTTGACTTAAATTAAGTTTTTCCTTTGAGAATATTTTCATTTTCTTTAAAAGAATATAGTTTTCTTCTAAGAGTTTGGACCAAGGTTTTATTTCTTAAAATTACACCAGTGACAGACGTCTGGTTTGTGTATCACGTTGGTTGGGTTTTGGGTGGTAAGGGCATTGTAGTTTAATTATTTTTGTATGAATCCATTTAAGAATCTATATGTCTGTAGAGTTAAGAATAATATGAGATTTTGTGTGCCAGAGTAGTGGCCTCACGGCCTACAGTTACAGGGAATGTAGGTTAGGTTTTTCTTTGGAAGGCTGGGTGTGGCATCACATGACTGGAATCGCAGACTTCTGGGAGGCTGAGGCAGAAGGATGTGGTTTGATCCAGTGTGGGCATTCTAGTGACAGACCTCCCTCTCAAGAATTTTTTTTTTAAATGGCTCCAGGGATATTGTTCAGGGAAAAGGCCCTGGGTTCAGTGCTCAGTGCCAGAAAAAAAGGGCTTCATGAGCATTGGAGGGACTGGCTGTTTTGCCCCGATGGGCCACGTTGTACTTGGGGATGGCCCTAGTCACGATGAACTGCAACTGGTTTTCATGGACTATTTTGACTGAAATTTGTTTCTGTGTGCCACCTCTTTCTGGCTGCTGTTCTTGCCCTCCCTTATTAGTAGAATGGAGATCCCTTTGCTTGTAGAATCGTTCATCTGGTGGGATTGAGGCTCTGGAAACTAGAATAGATTGGCCATGCCCAAGGGGATGATGGGCTGGAAAGGGTAGCCGGTTGTTCCTGTAGAGCTGAGCCTGGGGGTTGAGGGGTGGGATGCCCCCTGGTGGGCTGAGGCCTCAAGTGCATGGGAATTTGGTGATGGTGGCCGTACCTTGTTACCTAACAACAGTGTAGGTGCTGAGATGGGGAAGTCTCCAGAGAAGAGATTTCAAGATGAACAGTGGGTTCTTGGAGGAAGTGTTCCCACTGGGGCCAGGAGAATGAATTTAAAGAATGAGCAGCTCAGTGATTTTGGTTTCCTTTGCGCTGTGCTGCTTTGCCTTCTTACCAGTTAACTACAAAACTTGTAGCCTTCTGGTTAGCCTCCCTTTTGCTTCCAGTACCATACCTGCTTTGGCTGTAGCGTTTCTTCCTCCTCTTCTTTCTCCTATTTCCTTTCCCCTTCGTTTCCTCTTCCCTCCTCCTCCTTCTTGGTCTGTCTTTGAGACAGGGTCTCGCTATGCAGTTCGGGCTGGCCTTGAGCTCACTTTGTAGCCCAGGCTGGTCTCGTACTCACAATGATCCTCCTGCCTCAGCCTCCTTAGTGCTGGGATTACAGGATTGTGCCACCATGTCTAGTTAGTAGTTTCTTCTTACTGCAAATTCCGTCCTGCTTTTTCCTCGTCCTCTGTGTCCCGTTCACCCAGCCATGGTGTCATCACGGCTCTCCGTACTGTTCTTCATGTTTTCCAGGCTCCTCCCACTCAGCTGGACTGAGTTGTCACAGGCTGAAGCCCCTGTACTTCATCATGAATGAATGTCATTGAAGGTGTGCAGCAGTGGCCTCATTTCAGGCCATACTTTGCCCTTTTTTCCCCCAAGCTCTTGGGCCCTATAATGCTTTATGTCAGGACTGGTGGCTCTCCTGCCACAGCCTTTGCATGGGCAGGTTCCTCTGCGTGGGACCACTCCTCCTTTGGTGCTCTCACCCTTCGGCAAATCCATCAGAACTCAGAGGAGAGGTCTCCCTCCCAATTTTTACATTTTACTGAACATCCATAATTTTTGTGTCCTACTCCTCAAGCTCACTTCCCAGAAGCAACATCTTTCTGTCTGTGGTTAGGAGTTATGTTGTGCTGGTGGGGATTGGGACTGAAGGAACAGTGAGTAAAACTCCAAGCCAGGGAGATGAGCAGGGCCCTTGAACATTGCCAGACCCTAGGATATCCCCTCCTAGTGGGGCATCTAGTGTCACCTCCATCTGTGCCTGTGGTGAATGTCACCCTTCCATGTCCCTGGGTAAGTCCTGTCAGTATCCTCCCCGTTACATAGTTATCTGGTCAGGTTTTGTCTCTGTTGCTGACTTAATGCCTGGCACTATAGTCAGAGCTTGACCCTGCCATGGCCATAGGATCCTCCCGTCATGATTGTCAGGTCCAGGTTCAGTCTGAGCTGTCTGATGAAGGTGCCA
Source organism: Tympanoctomys barrerae (assembly GCA_002564285.1). Lineage (NCBI taxonomy): Eukaryota > Metazoa > Chordata > Mammalia > Rodentia > Octodontidae > Tympanoctomys > Tympanoctomys barrerae. The sequence continues at coordinate 7,773 of NDGN011306299.1, forward strand.
CAGGTGGGACACAAAGGCCTCAGACCAGGAGTTACACATACCCTGCACATGGGCCACGCTGGCCACGCATGTGGGCTGCATGAAGTCCACAGTGTGCATTGTGTGGAGCACAGAGCCTTGGGTGCCAAGTTGGGTGTGGGCGAGAGAATGGGAATGAACAGATGCCAAGGAAGATGTTAGAGGAGAAAGGGGAGAGAGCCAAGGAGAGATTATTTGAGAAAGGATGTGATTTCGAGGGAGGTGCAGGGAGACTGGGGGAGAGTGAGAGAGAAGAGCCTCCTGGGTAAGAGGAGTGGAGCAGGGGATGCAGCTTCCCCAGAGTGTGTGCTTAGCGTGTGGGGTTCAGGGTGTGGTCTCAGCACTGAAAGAAAAAAGATTGGGTATTTGAGAGAACACTGAGGATGAAGTTACTGAGGGACAATCCATGAGCAGGCAGGAGAGAAACTCCTGGAGTGAGGACAGCTGAACCGCGGCGCCCTAGAGCCAGGTGTTGGGAAGCACCTGGGCAGGTTCTCCATCTGCATGGCTGCCTGGCCCACAGATGGGCAAGTTCCTTGTCCAGGTTACTTTTCTTATTGATGGCACCAAGTACCTGACACTCAGAATTAAAGAAAGAAAGGTTTATTTAGCTCGCAGTTGGTGGAGGTTTCAATCCGTACTTGGCTGGCTCCAAGGCAGAGTGGCACATGGCAGAGGGCAGCAGTTCATGTTGGTGGAAACCAGCAAGAGCAAAAAGGGAGGAGCAATGGCAGCAGGCAGCAGGGGCAGAGGCCAACCTCTCTCCTTTCCTTATATTGCCTTCAGGCTGTCTGCCCCAGGGCAGGGGTAGCCCTTACACCCTTAATCCCAGCATTGGATCATGAATTAATCACAAACTCTAAGAGCCCACCCACTGACTGCATAAGGCTTTGAAAGGACAACTAGACACAATCATAACACTCCTGTGAATGACTGGGCCGTGTGTGCGTGCATGCGTGTGTGTGTGTGTGCGCGTGCGTGTGCGCTGTGCCACCAGGCTGAGTTCTTGGAGCACTGTGGGTCTTGCCATGGGTGTCCTCACAGTCCCAGGTGGGAGAGCGCTGTGCTGACCTAAACACCACAGTCAGTGCTTCCTGCCCCTCTTTGAAAGGTAAGTAAATTGTTCCTCACTTGGGCTTGCTTAGGAGGGCTGAGGAGGGGCTGAGCAGTTGGGAAATGGTTTATGGGACTTGGGAAGGTCTGAGTACAAAGATCAACCACAGCAGAGGCTTAGAGCAGTGTGGGCCCCAGAGGGAATGAGCAGGGGTCACCTGTCACCGGCAGGTGGGTGAGTCAGAAATGTCCCAAGCTGTGCTCATCCACTCTCACCTGAAGGTTGGTCTCCGGCTCTGGCTCCCAGTGAGCTGATGACAAGGCATTGCTTTCTCTGATCAGCAACTAGACCACATCTCTTAAGTGGCAGTTACTAGCCAGGCAGGCAGTAAGCAGGGGCTTATGGTGCCCACTATGGAGGAGGGGTTTTAGGGGTTCTGGGAGACTTTGGTTGGGAGCTGAGTACACACCCTGGAGTGGGGAACACTGGGGTGACACAGGTGAGCTTGGTCCAGTGCCGCTGTGGAGGGACTCGCCTCTGTGGCGTGTGGGCCTGAGGTCTGCAGGCCCTGCAGAGGGCATAGAAGATCCTGGCTGGCACGGACTCCTGTGTGTGCACATGCTGTGGGAGACGTAAGGATGGCTCTGAGAAGTCCTGGGTTGGGGCTCAAAGATGGGAAGGGGTGTCGAGACTCACCGGTCTGAGGCAGCAGTAACATGAAGTTACTGGAGACAGGCTTGGGATTCCAGGTCCTGGAGAACCTGGCAGCAGGTGGACAGCTCCTCCCAACATCGCCCTGCCTGGGGCCACACGAGGCTGCCCTCCTGAAGCCTGGGGCTGTGCATCACATGTGGACCCTTTCTGGTTCTGAAAGAAAGGTTATGCTGCTGGTTAGGCCTTGTCATGTCCCTCTGGACCTCTCAGAAGTGAAGCACATTGGCTCTGAACACCTAGAGCTTCTGAAGGACTTGCTCAGCAGAGGTATTGTAGTTTTTTTTTTTTTTTCCCCAAGGGGAAACAATACAGGACACTTAATTACAAGATTATTTTATAAGGAACCACCCAAGAATCATATAGAAAGAACAGGAACTCTGTCCATACACTAAAGGCCAAAGAATCCAGCTGAGGGCCTGGATCTCACAGTAATGTCCTGTATGAGCCTGGCTGAAGACCTAGAGCCCAAAACAGGGCCTCCCTGAATCCAACTGGAGGCCTAGAGCTCATGACAATGTCTCATGCAGGCCTGTTTCATGGGTCTGCACTGGGAAGGCCCAAATGTCGGGGGGCGCGGGGAGCTAGGAAGTCTGTGCCAGTGGGATGAAGGATCTGTGCCAGCAAGCTGAGGGATCCGCACTGGAGCCAGGAAGCAGTGCTCAAAGTAAAAGCCAATCTCCCTCCACAAGTACCACAGCAACAGTGAGGTCCTGAGCTCCTCCAAGGATGAGAACAGCCAAGCTCTTGTCAGGGAAGCCAACATGATGAGCTTCTCCAGGGGACTGAGCAGTGCACCACCTTCCTCTCCAGAGCCAGGAAGCAATTAAAGTGAAGCTGAGCTCTCCTCAAGTGAACCATAGCCATTCTCAGCGACAGAGGTCCCAAGCTCCTCTGACAAGAACAGCCACATTCACCAGGAAAGCCAGCATGACAAGGTCCTCCAGCAGAATAGCCCAAGAGAACCAGCAGCTTCTCTGAACAGCTTCCCAAACAACCTCTCTAGTTCTGTCTTTTATGCTGCTGGCATCTGTCCTCAGGTGGGCCTCCCACACCCAGCTCCGTGCTAGTTCAGTTCGACTAGGTGTCACAAGTCGACCCCAGTTTGCAATCCACCACAGGTATTGGTATGCCATATACTCACATACTTACCATCATCATTAGCCTATTCTGCCCGTGCACACTGTCCTTGTCTGCTCTGCAGATGTACCTGCTGGGCCACACAGCCACTGCCTACCTGCCAGAAGTTACGTGCCCCACCTTCTATCACAGTACCTGAGTCCCTTTCCATTGTCTCTGGGTGCACAGGATGTGGCTCCAGGCCAGGCGGGTATTTTCCCAGAAGTGACTGTTGTTTAACTGTGCCAGTCCCCAGGTGCTGGGTGCCTCCGCCTTCCGCCTCAGCTGATGGTGTGGATGGGGATTTCCAGGCATCTTCATATGCCTGGTCTGTATGTAGCCTGGTGTTGCCAGACTGCTGAGCATTGTGGATCTCAGCCAGGATTTGGCCCTGGGGCCAGCTTGAGGCTTTGAGCTTGTCCCCAACAACATGTTCCCCTTCTCAGCTCAGTTCCTCCTTCTACCCCATCCACTCTGTCTACTGTTGGTGGGAGCTTGGGGAACCCATCACTTCGATGAGAGAGATATGAGAGGGGCTCTGGTAGACAGCCAGGAAATTTCCAATTGTTTGGCATGATC
>NDGN011306304.1:0-11810 GCA_002564285.1 Tympanoctomys barrerae
TAAATAAATAAATAAGATTTAAATAGACGAAATCCTAAAATTAGAAAAGCATGGTAAAGATTTATGTTAATATAGAGTAGTTTATCTTCAAATAATCATTTCTTTAAACATTATATTTAAAAGTTAAAGTGTCTCATTCTATTTCTCAATAAAATTATTAAAAATATATAATTATGATCACTTAGATATATTTTTGTATTTCTTAACCCAGCTCAGAACCCCTATGACTTTTCCTGCAAGGAAACAGAAACATAACTTGGGTAAGCCTAATTCAATCCCTTTACCTTTCTACAAATACTTCATTTATGTGCTACAGACATCACATTCTTTAGATGTTTTCATATTATAATTGTGTCAGAAATGTATATATTTTTCCTTAAAATAAATATTATAGAGCTAGAAGTATATAAATATTTTATTATAATTGAATCACTTTAATGTTACAGTGATACAAAATTATTAATACTGTCATAGAAAGCAAGATAAATACTTTTGTTACAGATGCAGAAATTCATGAAAATCATATTGGAATGGATTTGAGAATAATTTAAGATTATTTACAATGCAATTACTTGGAGGTTGGAATGGAAAAGAAAAGAAAATGGACATAAATGGATGAAAAAATAAATGACAAGAAGAACACCTGAATTTTTTACTTTACAGAGAAACCAGCCAGGAAAGGAATCAGTAGCATTTAAAATGTAATATAGCTGTGTGTGGTTTTCTTTAGGCCTGAGAGCCAAACTGTTATCTTGTGAAGAATGAATATGAGACATTTATTGCTGCCGGGGAACTCCCTGGGCTGCCTGTGATAGGCTTGGACTCAGGCTGTGCCTGAAGGTTATGTGAAGAGTTTGTCATTCAAAGTCCACACCACTGACAGGCACTATCCTCAGTAGGGCTAGACTGAGCTCTCGTGGATAAACAAAGGGGCAAGATATATTAGAAAATGTGAGGAATCCTTTTGCCTCTTTACTATTACTCTTTCAGATTGATGATGTATGATTTTGACTCTCTCTGGCCAGGGTCACTGATCATACTGTCAGGAGGGTCATGATCAATAAATACACACTGATCACATGTGTTCAACCATGCACAAGGCAGGGCAGACATCACTAAATAAATCTGGCTATTAAATTATGACCATACTCATATTAGATCCAAAGCAATAATTCCCTATTTTGATCAAACACTGTTTTCAATAAATGCACTACCCCATAATTTTTGGATGTTTCAGAAAAAAATCAAACTCATCCTCCTTAGACTAGAGATTTACTGGCATAGAGGATAGTAATGTAGCTACTTAAAAATTTCTAAAAATCTATGTAGGGATATTATACATAAATCATACCTAAAATTGAATTTATTTACTTATTTCTATAAAGCCACCTTAAATTTTTTTAATTTTTTGGTATTTTTGTACAGGCTTTCTCTACATAGCTCAGACTTGTAGTGATTCTACTGTTTTCAGCCTCCCCAGCAATAGAATTACAGGCATATGCCATTACTCGCTGGACTGGGTGGCTGGCTCAGCTTGCCCTATGGTGACAAGGTGGTGCTGGGTGAAACCCGGTCCCAGCACTTGCCTAAGCAGGCATTTAGTCCACTGAGCTATCTCCCTGTCCCTTAAGTCATTTTTTAGTTGACACATTAAAAACTGTAAATATCAATGATTTAATGTATACTTTGATAATATGTATATTGTTGAATGTTAAAATCATGTTAAACCTATTTTTTCCTCAAATAGCTATCATTTCTTCATGGTGAAAACTTTCAAAATTCTTTCTTCTAGTGTCATTTCTTCATGGTGAAAACTTTCAAAATTCTTTCTCCTAGTGTTTTGAAAAGCATAGTACATTACAGCTCACTATGTCAACTCTATTTGTACTTAAAGGTACAGCAGAATTCCCTGTTTTTGAATATAATTTAATGCTCTCTGATCAACCTTTTCTCCCTCTTCCAGTCTCTGGTAAGAAACATTCCATCCTCAACTTCTACACCATCAATATTTTTAGGTTCCACACATGATTGAGATGATGTGTCACTTGTCTTACTGAGCCTGGCTTTAGAATATAATTTACTTCATTGTTATGTTTGAAAGTGAAGTGATGGGGTTGGGGAGATGGCTCAGTGGAATAAGCGCTTCCCTGGCAAGCGCAAGGGCCTGAGTTCAATCCCCGGTTCCGCCAAAAAAAAAAAAGAAAGTGAAGTGATTCTTTGTTAGAAAATAATGAAAAGGATACACAAATTTAGAGTATTAAGTTTGCATTGGCTAGGCATCTGTGACCAGTACCTTGCCTCTTAGGGGACTAGAAAAGCCATGCAAAAAAATCAAATGAGAAGTCTGTGGATGGTGGGAGGTGGGATGGAAGATTTTGTCCATGTCCTGTTAGGGCAGGGATCTGGGTAAAGAAAGAGAAAATGTAGAATTCCTAACCATTAATTCATATTCACAGGGGTTAGGACCAGAATTCATAAACTATGTATGGTTCAACATACTGAAGGAATAGAATTTTATTTTGTTAAATAACTTTGAAGTATCCTGAGCACACAATGTCTCATAGTTGTTTCCTGAACTCGCTCCTTGCTGTGTATTCACTCACACACCCGTGTCTCCCTTGGGCCTGAACTCCAAACACACACACCCAGCTGTCCCCAGCCTTCTCCACTTTGTCTGAGGAATATTTCAAAATTACTTCAAAATTAAGACTGGATTCCTGATCCACCCCCCTCTTTCTTCCAAATCAGTTCTACCTTATCTTCCCCATGTAAATGGCTCAGACCAAAACCTTGGAAGCATCCTTCATTTTATTTTTCATCTTCTGCTATCTTCCATCCAGGATGGCAAGAAATGGGATGATAAATTTGTGTTTTGAAAAATGCCTATTTTCTAAACCACTCTGCTGCTTCACCTGGTCTCTTGCTTGGATTATTGCAATAATGTTGGAACAGGTCTCCACTTCTACCTTTGCCTCCCTGCAGGTCAATTCAGTAAACAAATATAATAAGCCTCTCAAAATAAAAGACAAAGTGTGTTTTTTTTTCTACTCATATCTGAAGTTTCCCTGAGTGAAAAGCCGTGTTCTGAAGAACTGCCCTCACATGGTCCATAGAGCTCAACTCTATACCTTTCTGACTTCATATCCCATGACTTCTCACTTTATCCCTGTGGCCACATTGCTGTCCTTCACATCTTGGGGAAACCATGTAAACATTATTGCCTTAGCAGATTTGCAGTGACTTTTTTTTTTCTCTCAGAAATGCTCTTGTCATCTTCTCAATGAAAACTACCCTAACTTCTTTCTGTGAAGTACAACTTGCTCCTCACAGGGATCCTTAGTTCTTTTTTCCTATGTTCTACTTTTTAACTCTTATAACATATTTTCTTTTACTATATCATATAGCTTAACTCTTTGTTACATTTATTATTTACCATGTTAAAGATGATGTTAAAAGGTAAATTGTACAAGAGTATGATCTTGCCTGTTTTGAGATTTCTCCAAAATCCCAGAATAGCAGTTAATATATCAAACTCAAAAAGATCTGATGAAGGAATTAAGTGAATCTAGAATGGGTGGTGGCTAAACGAATAAAGGACACAAAGAGAGGGGTGGAGCCAGCACAGTATGTGGGACTAGGGATCAAACCCTGGTTCCTGGGCTTGCCAAAGCAGGTGCTTAGTCCATTGAGCTATCTCACTAGCCCTCTCCCTCCCTTCCAAATAGTGACATTATGTTATTAGTCTGAAATATAAACAAATATCCATAGAGAAAAGGGTGTCATTGCTCCTTATTACATTAGAATGCATTTGAGAGGGCAATGCCTCTCCCATTATTATTTGGGAATGTAAATAAACTAGTTTGTGGATGAGTCCCAATCTCCAGGACTAATTTCTTATACAAATATTACTGGAAAGACAAGACTAGGACAAACTGCTTATTAATGGCTGGGTGCTCATCTGTGAGAAATCAATGGAGAAATATATGACGGCCTTTTAGAGCAGCATGACTTGTAATAACAAATCAATGTAAAGCAAAAGCCACAAAGATAGAAGCCTGGGTCATTATGTTATGGAATCTCTGAAGAAGGAAATACTACACAACAGTTAAGCATGAAATAAACTATGCAAATTATCACCATGAATAAATGTTGTGGTACAAAAAGGATACCAAATTGGTGTATATACATTTTCAGAGTCCAGTAACAGGTAAAACCAGTGACATACCTTGATTAAAGTTTTAAACATAACAAATCAAACTGTAAAGGAAACAAGGGAGTAACATAAAAATATAAAAATAGTGTTTAATTCTGAGAGGAAAGAACAGAAATGCACTTAGGGAAGTACCGAGGTTATTTCAAACCATTTTATTTCTTGAGCTGGGGGAAGATATCATTCTCATTGACTCTTTACCCTATACAAGTGAATACAGGATATATTTCACAAATTAAAAAAAAAAGATTTCTAAGGCCAAATTATGAATCACGGAAGGAGAAAGTGGTCCAGACTTCTACACATGGAAAATACCAAGGCAGTACTTACTGTAGGCCACCATTTTCTAGGAAAGATTTATAAATCTAGGATTATCTACCATTGTGCAAGGTGGCTACCTTACTAGAACAGTGACTTATTTTAGCAAAGTGCAAATCTCATTATTCACAGCATTTAAAACATAGGGGAAATTCAAACCATGCCTGTGTCACTTGTTATCACCGAATCTCTTCTAGTATCTATCTATCTATCTATCTATCTATCTATCTATCTGTCTGTCTATCTTCTTCTTCTTCTTCTTCTTCTTCTTCTTCTTCTTCTTCTTCTTCTTCTTCATCATCATCATCATCATCATCATCATCATCATCATCATCATCACCATCATCGTTATGGTTTGTGTCTAGTTGTCCCCTAAAAACCTCCGGTAGGAGGCAAGAATGCTGATAAAATCCTGCCCGTAAAGACCAGGGTGGGGAGGTTTCTTCTGGGAAGGACTGCAGTGGATGTTGGACTCCACATACTGCATGTTATGTCTTAACAGAAAGTTTGTCTGCATCTTGCTCATGCTGAGAGACTGCCTGAGACTGAGATTAACCACTGTGGACTGATTAACTTGGCAAAAGAAATTTCAAGGCTGTCAAATGTTGAGGTGATGGTATGGCTATTGTTGGGGGAATTTATTCAGATTTATGTTGAGAATCAATAACAAAGAGCCCAGTGGGATGATTTAAAATGTTGTGAATTTGGCCAGAAAGGAAGCTCCGAGAAAGCTGTGGACTGCAAAGATAGAGCTAAGAATATCTCCATTGCTGAGAAAGAGCAGAATAGAATAGATGTCCTGTTGGCATAACAGGAAATGGCAAGTTTCCACCTTTTGCAGCCTCAAAACTGCAATAGTGAAAGACTTTGCTTTGAGGATAAAGCTAGAGTGCCATATTTCATAGTGGCAGCATTATAGACAGTTTATTCCTCAGAATCAGGGTGAGAATGCTCAGCAATCTAGGAACTCCGCCCCTACAGCCAAGAGAAAATAAAACCTGGCTACTCCTCCTGCTGGAAGCAGACCTTGGCATCATCCATGTGGCATTGATTTTACCCAAATGCAGAGTGCAAGAATTCTGAGGTTTCAATCTAGATTTTAAAAGAAGGTCTGGGAGGTAAGGCAAATAAGGCAATGTGTCTCTAAGTGGACAGTATGTGAAGCTGTCACTGTGAAGCTAAAGGTACAGTGTAGACTCCAGACACTTGGAGAAACCAGGAATAAGGATCATCTAAGGAAAGTTGCAAGGAGGGAGCAAAGCAGGCTTAAGAGAGAAGCCTTGGAAGTTACCACCAAAAGTGCCACTGGGATGGAGCCATGTGGTGATCACAATTTGACACAATTGCTTCAGATGTTTAACATGGAACTACAGGATTTAATATTTGACCTTCTGGATTTTGAACTTGCGTTGGTACCAGTGCTTGGTATCCTGCTGTTTGTACCTTTTGAAATGGCAATTTTTTTTTGTGCCATTGAATTTTGTAAGTATTTAACTTTTCATTTGTACAGAGACTCACTGATAAATGTTTACTTTAGGACTTGGAAAAGACTCAGGACTTGAACTTTTCAGCAGTGCTGAAACTATTAGGACTTTGGCAACTCTTAGAAAAATGCCTTTTGCATAAAGGGATGTGCATGAGTCTTTGGTGAACCTGGGGTGGAATGTTATGGTTTGTGTCTATCTTGTCCCCTGAAAGCCTTATGTAGTCATGGGATGAACTTCTAGAGTTTGTGATTAATTCACAATCCAATGCTGAAATTGTGGGTATGACTGCTGCTGGGATTATGGGTGTGGGTGTTGCACCTGCCCTGGGACAGATAGTCTGAATGCAATATAAGTGAGGGAGAGAAGCTTGGCCTCTGCCTCTGCTGCTCCTCCCTTTTGGTTTTACTGCCATGAATTGCTGCTCTCTGCCACATGCCACTATGCCTTGGAAACAGATGATTATGGACTGAAACTGCAACAAACTGTGAGCTAAATAAACCATTTCTTCCTTAAATTTGGGTGTTGGGTATTTTGTCCCAGCAATGAGAGAAAAGTAACTAAGACAATTATTATAATATTTTGATTTGGTCTTCATCTCAGAATTATTCCAAGTAAAGTCAGTAAGTGATTTATGCCAAAAGACTGAAAATTTAGAGTTCATGTTTGATGATTCGAAGAAAAAAAAGCTGTTATTTATTTGGGACTGAAGTGAATTCTTGAAAACGTCAATGATCTATGCATACTCTTTGTAAAGTAGCCACTAGATAAGTGTAGAATTTAAATTGAAATTTCTTACCATTAAAAAGTACAATTCAACTCCTTAGATGCATCTTTTAAAGCATCTAGTTCATATGCACTGTTCTTAACCCAAGCTGAAATGCTGCTTTCTGCAATGTACCATGCTTACACTGTTTTGCCTTTAAACTTTCCACATTCTCTTCTCCCTTCCTGAAGCACTCTTTCTTACAACACTTATTTGTTATCTCTACTTAAACTGTAATTGTTATATCATTATTTGTCTTTCTCTCATGCTAGGCTGTGAGCTCCTGGTAGTAGACACTGTGTTTTTTCTTCACTGTCATAATTTTTACAGTGTGAAGTGGACTGTACATATTAAGCATAAACACATGAAACACCTGAACCTACCTTGACTCATAACACTCCTTTTCTTGATTTTCCTGTTGGCTTTACTTTACTCTCCCCTTATCTCTCATTTCATCTTTATAACCTCTTGTTTTATCTCTGCCTCAGGGTGTTTCCTTTCCATTGTCTTGTACAACCCTGCAGACTATGGTTTGTAAGGTATAGCTCTGATCATGTCATTTCTTTGCTGGGTAATTGTCATTACTTGTATTCTAAAGGTCAAATTCCTTAATATACTCCAATAGAATTTCTGCAAGCAGTGATAATGTACTTTCTTTGTTTTATCTCTCATTTCTCTTATTCTACTAATCTCCACTCCAGTAACCTGACTACATGCTCTGTGATTTTCTGTTCATGCTATGCTCCTCCTGTGGAATATACTTTCTCTCCCTCTAATAAAATGTAGCCATGCTTCAAGGCTCAGCTCAATTGCCACTCCTTCATAAGTATTTCTCTGACTCCCTAGGGCATGGTACAGTTTCTTTCCCAGGTTTCTCAAAGCTCTTTGTTGTTACCTTCTTAAGCACTGTTATATCCTATGGTCTGATAAATGCATTATTTTTTTTGAGATTCATATGTAAGCTGTAAATGGGTCATAATCATTTTCATATTCTCCAGAGGGCTTTGTCCATATGTGTTCAGTGAATGTTTGTTCAATTGAATGTGTTAATTAAGGATATGAACATTTAACATTAAGCTTTAGAAAGTGGTATATTTTGCTCTTTACACCCAAATCTGTGGAAGATAACCACATTCACAAACTTAGTGATGGTTTCACTCATGCTTTCCTCTTTTAGGCATAGGAGTTTCTAACAGTTATATTAAAGAAAGATTAGCTTGACCAAAGTAAGAAATTCATGCACTGCTTAAAATATCATAATGAGTAAAATTCATGCTTCCCATGAATTTTTGAATTAGTTCAAAAACTAATTTTAAAATACAAGTCCTAAAGTATTTAGAAAACAAATAAAGTTCAGTAAGTATTTTAGAAATTGTCTTCTGTGATAGCTTAAAGTCTTCTTATATCATAAAGTTATCAAGGCAAGTCATATTCTACAATAGAGACCATTTCTCTTTGATTCTTCCTTCAGTAAGATCTTGGTTGCTTAAATCAACACTTGTTCTACAGTATACCAATTGGGTATCCATATTTTGATTTGTGTGTCCTCATTTCATTTTTAGCTTTTAAAAAGCATGTCTTCTCTTTAGAAGACATTTATCCTATTAGTAATATGGGGAAACCAATACTTTATTTTAATAAAGGAGGGCTAGGAGCTTCTATAGATGACCTGAAATACTCTCTTACTTTCTTCTGTTTTTCGTGCCTCTGAAACTCTCATTTAGTCCTAGGTTCCTTGATACAGTAAACTCACAAATTCTGCAATAATATCAATGCCATCAGGATCACAAATGGCTTAATATGTTACTGATAGTGTGCTCAATGTTTCATAGAATTTATTGGTAGACTTAGTCTTCTGCCCCATAGAAACACCTTCTGGGTTAAATAAGAAAAAACCCCTGCAACTTGGAGCTATATATGCCCTTGTCATACATAGGGATGATCAAACATCATGTGAGATTATTATTCTGTCATATAAAAAGTCTGTTTTTTTTTTTACTCTTTTAAGTTCATATACTAGGGAGACAATACAATTTTTATACATACAGGTCTGATTTATTTCACTTATGACTATAGCCTCTAGTTGTATCCACTTACCTTTTTTATAAATGGGTAATACTCTACTGTATAAAAATACCACATCTTTTTTATCCAGTCCTCAGTTGATGGGCACTTGGGTTGTTTCCAATATTTATTTTTTATTTTTAAATTAAGTTTATTGAAAAACAAATAGCAATGAGGTAGTTTCAAAATCGATCAGTAGGGCAGTTTCAATAATTAATACATTGCATATTGTTGTTTTTGTAGTGGTTATTTGTTTCCAAGATTTAGTTCTGACAAATTGTGCTGCTATAAACACAGATATACATATATTGCTGTAGTATGGTNTTTTTTTTTTTTTTTTGGTTTCTTCTGGAAAACTACAAAGGAGGGGAATGACTGGCTTGAATGGGACTTATAATCTTAGTTTTTGAGGAATCTCCACACTTATTTCCATAGTGGTTGTGTCATTCTACATACACACCAACAGTAGAAAAGTATTCCTTTTCCCCATAGCCCCTCTTACCATTTATTATTGGTTGACTTCTTGATTATAGCCATTCTTTCAGGGGCGAGATGGAATCTCAGTGTAAAACATGAAAGATACAATAGATACAGTGAAAGAGAAAAACTGTTTAAAAGGAAGGGATAACTGGGATGAGGGAAGGGAGAAAAGAAAGAGAAAAACAAATATAAAGAAATAGGTATATATATACACAGGATAGCTTGGACAATTGTACTGCTGATTTCTGATGGTTTATTGAAGGGAAAAGTTAATGCTTAAATATTTTCTCCTTTTTAGTTTTTTATAACTTTTGGACTAATTTTGCATGCTTATATCTGATCATCTGAACAACTAATTTGAAGTCAACAATATGCCATGTAAGAATTATGATTGAATTCCTATCATTTTGCTTAGCAGAATTCTGTATCATTTCTAATTTTTTTACTGGTTTTTATTCTCTTAAAAAATCTATATTTATGAATCCCCTCTGTCCCAGGATGGGCTCAGGCCTATCTGGCATGTGCTATGAAGCACACATGTCCTGGCCAGCTACTTCAGGTCAGTAGTCAGGAAATGATTCTTCTGCTACACTGAACTTCATGTGGAAATATTCCCTGAAATATGAGCCCAAAACATATTGGGTGTCATCTGCAGATGACAAAAACCATATCTGCTCATTAGCAGGGTTAGTAGACACCTTTCACTAGGTCCTATTTTAAATCATGTTTTTCCAGGCATGAAAGAAGGGGCTTTTGAAATCTAATCATGCACACAAAAGTTATATACACTGTTCCTATGAAAACTGTGCTCACCTGATAGCAATAGTATAAGCAAGCTATGTTTTACTGACCTCAACATCTATTCACAGAGATCTATGGGTAACCATAATGGAGTTTATCAGTCACTTCAACATTTCATGGGTGTCTCCCTTCCTAACCCCAAATAGAAGACAGGCAGCCAGATGTTATGAATCACTACCTCTCAGGAGAGACCAAACTGGTCAATGAGAAAGGTTCAGGTGCTGCAACATTTCTGTCCATGGAATTCACAGCCACCATCTCAAGTGGGTGAAGACTTCACAAGGATGGAGCAGAAGCAACACCATTCTGGAGCATTTAGGTGGAGTTCATTGGCAGATGCCTAGACTAGTGTTTGTATCAGATCACAGATTAATAGTGGATTAATAGTGGATTTTCCCCATTATTCATCTTTGGGTAGGTAGATAGAATAGGACCCATAACCTTTTTTCACATATTTTTAATTAACATATCCTAATTATAGGATGGGTATGATTGGTTAAATGTAATTGGAATAGCCACAACTTTGGAATATCATATTTTGTGTTGAAATCATTCAAAATTTGCTCAACTAGCTACTTGGATAAATTAATTGTTGTCTGCTATAGTTATTCTACTGCGCCATAGAACATTAAAAGTTATCCCTTATAACTACCTTTTAACTTGTTAGCCATTTTCTATCCAGTTTTTCTTTACTCTGGTAACAGCCATTTTATTTTCTGCTTTAAGAACAGCTTTTTAGTTTCCCTACATAAGTGAGAACATGTGCTATTTATCTTTCTGTGCCCAACTTGTTTTACTTACCACAATATCCTCCAGTTCCATCTATGTATCTACAAATGATAGAATTTAATTCTTTCAATGGCTTAGTGATATTTCATGGTGTATATTTCCTTGAAACATTTGCTGATATGCACCTGGGTTGAATAAATATCTTACTATTGTCCCTAATGCCATAGTAAACATGAGAGTGCAGATGCCTCTGTGTTGTACTGAGTTCCTTTCTTTTTTTTAAAAAAATCAACAACAAAGAATATTTATTAAACCGTGCTACCAAGCATCATGGAGCAACGCACTGTTCTAAGGTTATGACGTAGGAATTCTCTGGTGGCAAGTAAGTCACCACACCAGATCACAAAGATACTCGTTTCCAGAACATTAGGATACCATAAAAGACACGCGTCATCAGCCTTTTCGCCTCTTTATGGGGAAGCTGTCGAGGATTCCTATATGTGGAGTCACCAAGAGGCTCGGTTAGTAGACTGCTCCAGCTGACAGACTGCTGGGGCAAGCAGCTGTTCCAGCATCGAGTTCATTTCTTACTTCACAAACCATGCGCTCATTTTCCCCTCTCCTCCTTCCCTTCCGAACACTACCACTCCAAAGGATTTGAGAAAAATAAACAGTTCCTCCTGCTCTGCACTGTCTCCTTAAGGCTGTTGTGAGACAGGATCTCTCTGTGTAGCCCAGGCTGGCCTTGGATGGGCAGCAATCCTGACTCAGCTTCCCGGGTGCTGGGATTATGGGTCGGAGCTGCCACGCTAGGGTGCCACGTTTTCCTATTCTCAGCTGAAAGGAGAATTAATTTCTGCGAGTCCAGCGGTCAGCGCGGTTCACCGTAGCCCGCTGTTGACCTCAGCGGCGGATGTTAAAATTAGAGCCGCCGCCGCGTGCTGGTCCTCTCTGCCAG
>NDGN011306329.1:0-12468 GCA_002564285.1 Tympanoctomys barrerae
GTTAGTCAGGGTGAGAATTTTTCCAATTAACTGCTAGATTCAAAAATCTTCTGAAGATTCTCAATGCTGAGGTTTTATCTGTATGGACAAGCCTTTTCTCTTGGTAGCTAAATACCTAACACAGCGGAATTCCTGGGTGATATAAGTTCCTATTTAACTTTCTGAGAAACTGTGTTTTCCAGAGAGGTCCTATTGTTTTGCACTCCACACCATGAAAGTGTATCAATTTACAAAGATTTAAGTTGCCTCTTGTGATAAAACTTGGTGCCATCAAGGCACTTAGTCTTATGCATTCTAGTGTACGTGTATGCTGTGGTTCTAGTTTATCTCCACAATGATCAATGGTGCTGTGAATCTTTTTAATATAGTAGCCATTTGTAGGTCTTCTTTTTTTTTTTGTATTTTAGGGGAGGGTCTACAGGGTGTTCAGGGTCTCACTACTAGATCGGACTCGGAGTGATCTGCCTGTTTACAGCCTCCCAAGAGCTGGGATTACAGCCATGCACCACTGTAGGCCTTCTTTTTTGAAATAGCTATCCCAGTCTTTTCCCTACTTTTCTTTGGGTTGAGTAATAAAAATTATATATTTGAATACAAGTCTTTTGCCAGATATGTTTAATAAACAAAACCCCCCAAAATTTGTCTTTTCATTTTTTTAGCAGTGTTTTTCAATAAACAAATGATGTTAATGTTGACAAAGATCAATTTATCACTTTTTTCTTTTACTTTTTTTTTTTTTTTTAAATTGAAGAATGATTTAAGGACCTTGACCTTGCCAGGCAGGCACTTATGCCACTGAACTATCTCCCTGGCCCTTGGCCCTTATAGTTTATCTTTTGTGTTCCAGGAAATCTTCACCTATCTTGAGGTTAGAAGGATTTTCTCCTGTATTTTCCCTCTAGCTTTTATAGACTTAGGTCTTACCTTTAGGTCAACGTTCCATTCTTTTTAATTTTTACGTACTATGAAGGAAAAGTCAAGACTTACTTTTTTCCATATATATGTGCAAGCATCCCAACATACACTCTAGGGGAGGGGCTTTCTTGCTTAAAGTTATCTTGCTGTCTTTAGTTTTTGAAAACTCACCGGTAAGGGTGGTGCTTACTTGGAATGTGTGTATAGGAGAAATCAACTGATCTTGTGAGTGTGGGGTCTACTGTAGAATTTTTAATTCTATTCCATCAATCTGTATCTATTTTTTTCTTCACCCATAAGCTTTTCAAGAGTATGTTATTTTGGGCTGGCCAAATAGCTTAGCAGATTAAAGTGCCTGCGAGCAGTTGCAGGGGCCCCAGAGTTGGATCCCCAACCCCCTGCTGTGCTGGCCCTGCCCCTGGGGTGTGCTGAGCTTGAGACTGAGCATGGTGGTACACACCTGTCATCCCAGCTCTTGGGAGGCTTAAACAGATGGATCACTACAAGTCCAATCTAGTAGTGAGACCCTAAACATCCTGTAGACCCCTCCCTAAAAATACAAAAAAAAGAAAGAAAAAGGAAAAAAAGAGTATGTTATTTAATTTATAGGATTTTCAAGATTTCTTTCTTCTTTTTCGGTAGTGGTTGTCACTATTTTGCTGTACAAGGGGTGGAACCCAGGCTTTGCACATATTGGCAACTGTTCTATCCTTGAGCTGTATCCCCAGCACTGCCTCCTCCTCTCTTCAGAGATAGCGGAGAGTGAACCGGGGCCTTTGGTACTGAGCTGCATCCTTCTCCAGCTTTTCTGAGATAGGGTCTCACTAAGTTGCTTACTTGTCCACATGTGATCCTCCCACGTCATCCTCTCAGTGCTGGAATGGATTACCGGCAGGCACCACTATGCCTGGCTTCTGACTGGTTTCTACTGAGGAGCATCCTCTGTATGATTTCAATTCTTTTAAGTTTACTGAGATTTGCTTCCTGGCCTAGCACGTGATGTGCTCTGGCACCTACAGAAATGTGTCCTGTGCTGTTCATGGAAGATTTCCATGATGTCCATCAGGTCAAGGGACAGGCAGTGTGAATCATTCACATGCTTGATGATTTTCTATTTGCTCTAACAATTACTTAGAAAGAAGTACTGAAATCAAATTAATCATTAATTTTCCTTCTGCTTCTTTTATTCCTTTCCTTTTTGCTTCATCTACTTTAGAGCACTATAGTATTTTTACAATTAAATACATCTAAACTCACGAACAAGAAAGCAAGCTGTTTCTCATAATACATAAGTTTTTTTTTTTTTTTTTGAGGCAGGGTCTTCCTATGCAGTTCAGCCTGGCCTTCAACTCACTATGCAGCCCAGGCTGGACTCAAACTCATGGCAATCCTTCTGCCTCAGCCTGCCAAGTGCTAGGATTACAGGTGTGCACTACCATACTCAGCTTAATATGTAAAATTTTTACGGATGAAGCATACACTTACAGTTTCCAAACTCAAAAGGCAGTAAATGCTATAATTACAAAATATTTAAGCGTGGGAGTACAAGCACCTGTGTGGCAAGCGCAAGGCCCGGGTTTGATCCCCGGCACTGCATGTGTGTCATGCTGCCCTGCGCCACGCTGGCCACCAAAACTGGGCATGGTGGTGCACACCTGTAATCCCAGTGCTCAGGAGGCTGAGACAGGAGTAGCAATATGGGACTGGGCTGTGTATCGGGACCCTGTACCAAATAATAATAATAATAATAATAATAATAATAATAAAATTAAAATACTTAAGCTCTATTATCCAAAGTACCCTATAACTCAAAAGTAGTAATTCTTTTATACATATGTATGCAATATACATTTCTATGACCAAAATATATTAGTCAAATTCAACAACACAAATCCAAATTCAATGAAGTTAGTAATAGGCACTCAATAGGCATGATTAATGGTAAAAAGGCCCACACAGCAAGACTGAAAACTAGGCAAACTCCTAATTACTCTGTCGTTTTAGTGAAGGAAGGAACCACTTTCAGGATTTTTGTTTTCAAGGTTGCCCCTGCCAGGGCTAGCAGCACATGCCTGTAATCCCTGCGCTTGGGAGGCTGAAGCAGGACTGCTGGGTTCAAGGCCAGGCTGGGCTACAGTGAGTGCAAGGCCAGGCTGAGCTACGTAGAGACCACCATATGACTTAAATAGAGTAGCATTAACAGATTATACAACAATGAAATCTATGATTACATGAGTAGGAACTAGAAACGCATTTATGAGATTTGATCCACTTATTCTAGCTTATCTATGTGCATGACTGCCTTTGAAATTCATTAATATATGAGGGGTTCAATTTTTATATGTAACTTAAATAATTAAATTCATGGTTATAAATAAAGTATCTATTGCCTCTTGCTTTCCTTCTGTTAAGGGGAGGCCTGGAGAGAGAGAGAGAGAGAGAGAGAGAGAGAGAGAGAGAGAGAGAGCGAGCGCACAAACCTTCCCAGGTGGAGTTACTGAATCACTTGAGAAGTTTTGTTATCAGAGACGGCACAAGATGCCCTCCCCAGCTGGCCACAAGTGCATGCCAACCACCTGCACAATAGACTGGCTTTACCTGAAAACAAGGTTTTGATATCCCAGTGCAAGCAAGTCATACATTCTTAATCCTAAACTGAATCTTAAATGTTAACTCATGATGCTAACATCTTAAGCCAGAGCAAACATTTGCAGTTAAGGGAACCCAAAGCCAAGTTCTAACAGCCTGAAAAGGGCCCTGGTGCAGAATTGTGACTAAAGCTTTTATTTTTAAAACTTCAGGCTAATCTTACTGAAATGCCACGTTTAAGTACAAACTAAAACAAAAGCCACCACCCCTAAGTGCATGCCTGATGAGCAGAGGACAGGACAGCCCAGGGTTAACCATTAGTGACAAAGGTACTCAGTCTTTGACAGGGAAACCCACATCTGATTCTACACCAAGGACAGATGAGTACAGTGTCTGGTGAGGGGGACCCTTCAGGCAATGAGCCTGACCTAGTCATGGCTGCTGTCCGGGTGCACGCTAGTTATCTGCCTTCTCCTGTAATGAGAGCCCAAAAGGCAAACAGCTTTCAGAATTCTTCACATGCACATCCCTGTCACAAGACCAACTGGCAGCCCTCTCTCTGTAACTTAACGGACTACTCTCTTGGGAAAGCCTCAGGATCTGTTCTGAAGTCATGGGACCAGAAGAGCAATGAAATACAACAGAAGCTGCACACTACCACAGCCTCAGCTGACCTCTGGGAAGGCGGTTTTTGTCCTGGCTTCATGGAGCTGTCTCCCAGCAGGGGTTGTATGGGGTGGTCTGTGGAAGGGCTGCACCTGTGCATGTGTGTGCGCGTGCTGGGGTGAGAGGTACTAGGTTCCACTCTCCCTACAGAGTTGGCACACAGACAATTGGAGCTTCAAACACCTGCTTATATCACTGTCCCGGAAACACCTGGAAACTTCTGTGGAGAGGTGGTATGTATCACACCTGATTTTTAAGTGAAAATACCTTTATCCAAGAAGTCTTTTTTTAGGTCAGATGTGGTGGTATACGCCTGTACTTCCAGCATTCCAGAAGGCTGAGGCAGGGGGACTGCTGAGTTCAAGGCCATCCTGGGCTACACAGTGAGTGCAAGACCTGCCTGAACTCCACAGCGGAAATCTTGTCTTAGAAAAAGTGAAAAAAGTTTTATTTTAAAATATTCTGGGTTGGGCCGGCCAGATAGCTTGGTGGACTAAAGTGCCTGCTTAGGCAGAGTGCAATGGCCGGGGATTCAATCCCAGGTGCATGTGCAGGACCTGCCCCAGAAGCACACTAAGACAGCAATTGAGACTGGGCATGGTGGCATGTGCCTGTGATCCCAGTGCTTGGGAGGCTGAAAACAGCAGAATCACTGAGTCCAATCTACTAGTGAGACACTGTAGACCCTGCAGACCCTATAGAAAATACAAACATACATACATACATAACAAAATAAAATACTGTGGCTTGTAACTATCCCAAACAAGCATCATTTCATATACATAAATCATCTGTAGTGATGATTCACACTCAGGCTACATTCCTTAGCAACTCTGAACTGAAGAAAATGGATACACAGATGCAAATTTTAAGTGTCAGAATTAAGCAAAATATATTTTTAAAGGATGAAAATGTCTAAATGTGTCCTGAGGTCAAGCTGAAAGGACCTTCAGATAGCCAGGATCCTATGGTCTGTACTCTGTGATCTTCCTTTTTCTTTTCTTTTTTTTTTTTTCTTTTTCTGGAGACAGGGTTTTGATATATATTTCAGGCTGGCCTTGAGCTTCCTATGTAGCCCAGGCTGGCCTCAAACTTGCCACAATCCTCTTGCCTCAGCCTCCCAAGTGGCAGAATTACAGGTGTGCGCTACCACGCCTGCTGCTGCCGCCTTTCTTTAACCTGGTAATCTTGCCTATAGTGCAAGCTGATTAACTGTCTGAATCTAGAAATGTGGCTAAAACCAGGTTTTCTGATATGAAAGCATTTCTCATCTTGTCTATACGATGACCTCTTTTAAAAACACAACTGTAAAGCCTCCTCAAATGTATTTGGGGTTCTGAATAAATAATAATAAACTCAAATAACTCTTAAAGTTTAAATTCTTGCATTTGAAGGTTTTGTTTTACAGATCAATCACAGGATCGATGTTAACCTTTCTCTTCTAGGTCACTGAGGAGGGCAGGTGAGTATTTTCAGCATCAACTCTACAGGGCTGCAGGGCTGAGTGATATTATGTCCTGGGGCAACTCTGGCTGGGCTGGGGGAGGTGACACAGACAGCTTCCCCCCCAGGACTCAATCTGCAGCCACCTCCGGCCTCAGGCTGGGAAGGTACACAGAGCTTCACTTCACCTTCAAGCAGACCCTCCTCCTAGTCCTTGGGGCTTAAAACAGCTGAAGGCCTGGCCAGCCAGGCTATTTTTATCAGGAAAATTAGGGCCTATAAAGAGCCTAGTAATCACAAAAAGAAGCTGTTCACAAGACAAAAACTTACAGACTTCAAAAACATCTGCAGTTTTAGAACTGGGTGGGAAGGCGGGGTGGGGCAGTGGAGGTGAGGTACAGGGCACGAGGCATGCAGGAGAACCTGCATGGGGGAATCTCGGGAAGGAAACCTCACCCAGACCCTAAAGGACGTGTAAGATTTGAGCGGCTGGGCAGGGGTGTGGCGGTGGGCAGTGGACCAGGGATTCCAGGAGAGCTGAGAGCACAAAGGGTACGTGTGAGACGCTGAGTCTGGCAAGAGCACTGTGCTCACAGAGCAGCTGGCAAGCAACAAACGCGAAAGAACCAAACCATACTTTCAAACAAAACCTCTGAGGGTCTTTTTTGTTTTGTTTCTGTGGCAGTACCGGAATTAAACGCAGGGCCTTCACACTGAGCTACATGCACAGCTCTGGTTTATTTATTTTGAGACGAGCTCTTGCTAAATTGCTAAGCTGCCCTAGCTGAGCTCAATCTTGCAACCCTCCTGCTTTAGCCTCCTCCCAGAGTACTGGAATTACAGGCATGAAGCACCACACTGGGCTTGTAAGATGTTCCTAACTTTTGGTAAATTTACAAAGGAGGGAGATGGGCAGTACATGCACAGATTAAAATCTCAATTCCAGGGGGCGGGAAATTCAGATATAACACTCCCCACATCCCAGTGCAAAACCCTGAGAAGACCACGGTATTCAAGACTGGTATTCCCACCCAGGCTCCCAGGAGCAGTACCTGTGGAGACTGCAGGTGAGGTGCCAACTCTGAAAACACCCTCCCACCTGTGGAAAGAGGTGGGGGCAGGAAACGCAGGCAGGTCCAGGGACCACAGGCTTCTAGGCCAGCCCAGAAAACAGGCCAGGAAGGAAAACGTTCTATTAAAGGGCAGTAATGGGTGGGCTGGACTAGAAAGACACAAAAAAGAAACGAAAAAGCCTAGACACCTACCTGAACAGAGAAGATGGCTTTCAACAGGAGAGTGTAAGAGGGAACAAGAACAGTCAGGAAATAATCTTTAAGTACAATTGTCACACTGATAGAGGAAAGCATGTTCCTCAGGGACACTTCTTCCAGATGTGGATGGAACTCCGGCCATCTTTTTTTTGCTACTGTGGATTGAACTCAGGATCTTTTGCTTGCCAGGCAGGTGCTTATGCTGATGAGCTATCTCCCCAGCCTCTCAGCCCATCTTTTTTCCCTGGTCTCTATAATGGCCTCTTCCAGAGAAACAGAATCACCCAGACAGTTGAGGTCTTCCTGGTATCTGCATGGGATCCTGCATATCCTGTGAACAGCCACCCGATCTAGGCCACAATTCACTCAGAAGCAAGCCCTCAAGGGCAGAGAAAAGCTGTCATCCAGGAACTGCAGCACCCTAATGCCCAGCACAGAGCAGGTGCTCTGTGAGCACTTGCTGAAGGAACAGCTGGAGCTCCAGGACAGGATCAATTTCAACCCCCTAGCTCATCATTCAACTCAGGTGATCGTTAGCACTAAGCACAAATTTGCAATCTTTACAGACAAATGCAGGTGGCTGTCTGCAGCCCATGCAGAGTCCAGTAGGAGGAGGACCCAACATGTCCTGAGTGCTGGAGTCAATCCCAACTCCAGTGACAACCATGTTCTTCACTGAGATGACAGCAGTAGGCTGGCCAATGGCCATGTGCTGGGCACTTCTCATCCCTCCTTCCTACCCTCGCTATTCCCACAAGCTTCTACTGCACTGGCAAGAAAGCTGATGCTCCAGTTGTTAGAAAACATGCTTAAAATCTGGCACCAATGAAGTAGGACAAGGGTTTGAAAGAGACAAACTCGACAGGATGCCAAACCCTCACAGAGCATGAGAGCACCCCAGGAGAAGTGTACACTGGAACAACCAGACCACCAGGAACAGAACGCTTAAGGGCAAACAGTCAAGCAGCAGCTGCAGCACAGCAATGCACACCTGTTATCTCAGCATCGGGTGAAGGCTGATGGGGGGAGGGGTCCGCAAATTCAAACTCAGCCTGAGCAACTTAGCAACACTCCATCTCTAAATAAACGAACTCAAGAGCTGGCACTCACAGCCCCCTTTGATTCTTTGCCATGGGAAAAAAAAAAAATTAAAAAAAAAATAACAGACCTGGGAACTTGCTTTTCTTTCTGAAACTGTTCCTATGGGTAGACTATATTAACTTCAGTGATGAAATAATAATAGAAATAACTGTAAGCTTTTAAATATTATGAAATGATTTCAAATATATTATCTCATTGGGGCTTGGATGCTAACCCCAGGCACTATCTAGCAATCTATGGCTATTAGATTACTTAAGACTTCCCAGACTGTTAGCATCCTTGTCACATAATGACATTTTAGTGTGTTATTTCACAGGATCTTCAAGAGCTATCTATTTGTTTCCCAGGCAAATTGAGCTAGCTATTCCACTCAAATCATCTCAATAAATAAAACCAAAACTTGTGGAATCATTTTCTTCCCCATATGCAAAAGCAGCAGCACATCAAGTGTTTTAAGTTCCTCAAATAAATTTTACTAGACACCCATGCAATCATCCTCCTTTCTCATAAATGCAACAGCAGAGTGGTATTAGCATCTTACTAGGTGTTCCAAGTTCCTCAGTAAGTTTTACTTCTCAAAGTGAGCTGTCTGGACCAGGAGTATAGCTCAGTGGCACAGCACTTGCCTGGCAAGCACAAGGTCCTGAGTTCAATTCCTGATAGCCCCCCCCCACACACAAAAGAGGCAGAGTTGTCCTCCTTTATTTTGTGAGCTGCATTATGAGGCACATGACCAGCAGCCTATGTGCTGCACCGCATTTCTTTAAAAGTATGTGGGGAGCAAAACCAAGGCATCTGCTGTGTGTTACCTTAACCAACATGCCAAATTACCTAACATGCTTCTTGAGGCAAGCAGCCCATAACAGGGGCAGCTTGGAAGTATGGTCCAAGTTGTCTGTCCCTCCGTTAAGGACACCTGCAGAGAAGCACCAACAAAATGATCCTATTCAATCTTTCTTAGACCAATGTTTTGTATTTATTTTATATCTAAAAACATGTAGCTCTTGCATCTTCTTTATATTGTCCCTGGATACTTTATATTGACTTAATCTTTTCTCCTTTAGTTCATTTTCTTCAGTTGAACTTAATTTACTAACTCTCTCTGCTCACAGTATCATTCATCATCCTCTTGGTCTTTCCGTAACTTTGCTCTCCATGCCCACATCTAGCCTTTGGCTTCTGCTTGGTGTAGATCATGGGCATCCAAAAAGCTCTGGCTTAGCCTGGGCTGCACTGAATGAAGAGGAGCTGTTCTGGACCACCCTGAACATACGTAATGTAGCACAGGACGTGCAGGCACACTCCTGTGATTCCAGTACTCTGCAGGCTGAGACGGGAGAATCACCACACGCTTGAGTCCATCCTGGGCTACATAGGGTGTTCAAGGCTGTCCTGAACTAGAAAAACATGACTCTCTCAAAAAACAACCCCTCTCCCCAAAAAGACCCCCTAAATTTTAAAGAAAGTATATAACGTAGTTAATATGCATAGGTAACAAAGCTTATTTTTATGTAACATTAAAAAAGGCAATGTAAACAAAATTAGCTGGGCATGGTGGCACTGTAATCCCAGTGTTGGGGAGGCTGAGTTTGAGGCCAGCCTGGGCTATCTAGAGATTTCAAGGTCAGTCTAAACTATACATACCTGTCTAAAAAAAACAAACAAAATACATAAAACTAGTGCAATATTTGACTTTATTCTTGTGAAATAAGACTTCACTGTTTGTTTGGATGGAAGTAGCTGCAGTTTTTAGTAACCTTGGAGATTTTCATCTAATTTTACTCTTTGAGTAGATGGCTGCAACACTATTGTCTGCAGTTGCTGTGTTCTGCTCACTACACTGCAGCCAGGGTTCCACTGGACTGTGTGGCAAGGGCGGGGCAGTCAGCCCTGCACCTCAGCCTTCCCTACACAGTGTCCCACTGTCACCTATGCCATCCACACCAAGCACTATGAAATGGAGTCATGAAAAATATCACTTAAAAAAAATCACACAATGATGTTAAAAGTTTGCGCTGCCCAGGGCCACATGTGGCCACTTGGACTCCAGACCTTAAGAGCTACGGGAAGGAGTCTGGGAAGGTGCTGGCAGAAAAGCCAAGGAGGAGAATGGCAGATAAAAGGAGAAGTGACTTGTACCTCTCCATGTCATGCCCCTGGGGGAGGAGTTTTATCCACTCATCAGATTCCTCGCTGCTTTACTCAGTCACAGTATTCAGGCAGAAAGGAAAGCCCTGTCTGTGAGAACAGTAATAAACCACTAGACAGCTCAGCTGGTCCTCCACTCACAAAAGAACAGGATCCGGGATAGATCCAAGGTGAAAAGTAACAGGAGCCTGTGAGTGTGAGGGCTGCTCCTTAAACCTCTATGGAGGAGTCACAGACTCTGAGAACACATTCCTTCCCCACCCAGAGGATCCGCTGCTCCAGGAACACTAGGCAAACTTGCGTGATTCTTCTGCTGAGATTTTCAGATCTTGCATAGTCTTAGGCAAAACAACCAACCAAAAGGTAGATTCCAGTACTGTGTTGCAATACTGGCAATACTGGCACTCTGGGAGGCTGAGGCAGGAGTGTTGAAAGTTTGAGCCCAACCTGAGCAAGTTAGCAACTTATCAGGATCCTGAGATCCTGATAAGAAATTTTATTTTTGAGACTCAAATTATTAAAAAGATTTGGAGATGTAGCTTACTGTGAAGGCTCTCAACCCCTAGTACTGGAGAAAAAAATGCCACCACAGAAAGTGGTAAGCCTGTGGCCAGGTCAGGGCTCCTAGTGTAGGCTTTGCTCCAAAGCTTCCTGCTGCTTCCGATGAAGGCTTGATCATTACAAGCCCACAGATCAGTCATTAGAGAAAGACCTGATGTCATCCAAATCCATGTTTTGTTTTGTTTTTTTGAGACAGGGTCCCGCTATATAGTCCAGGCTGAACTTGAACTCCAGGTGATGTTCCTGCCTCAGACTCCCAAGTGCTGGGATTACCGCAATGTGCCACTACACCCAGCTTCTAAATACATTTCTTAGTGCTGTGGGTCAGCTATATGTCTGTGACTCTCAAAACATAATGTCCTCTCCTACTGTTATTTGTCTGACTATATATACGGTGTTAAAATGAGAAGCTGAGTATAACACAGAAACATCTGTGGGCGTGACAGCTGTTACAAAACAGATTTAGATTTCTCTTTCGCTTCTTTTTAGTTGAATAATGACTTCTCCTGATAAGGAGATTGAGTCTTATGCCCATTCCAGTTAAGACAATGATGGTGGAGGGAATATGGGTGACAGGGTGTGAAACCTTACACATTCCATATGAAGTCAGGGGACTGTCACAGCCTGACAGACATTCAGGCTCCAATTCTTCAAGGTAGAATTTTTGTTACTGGAAAAACCTCCCACGAAGTTGGCTCTAACTTGCCCTGTCGGAGAGGCCCACATGGTGAAGCGCTGAGTGCAATCTCTACCACGTTCAGGAACCAGCAAGGGCCTGGAAGCAGCTCCTTCCCCCTGAGAGCACACAGCCCCACTGCTGAAAACCAGTGTGTGGTAGCCTTCATCAGTTTCCGCCATTATGCATGGTAACCCTCATCATTTTCAGCATTTATGTTTTGGGTGATCTATTACACAGCAATGACAGCTAATACATGCTGAGAAGAAAAGTCTAGAAATACAGATGCTTCAAGTCCTCCCTATAGGCACTGTCCTCTTAACAGGAATAAGCAGAAAGCTAATAACTGAGCTTTCAAAAAAAAGCTAGAGTTAGATATGGGGGAAAAGAAGAAAAAACTGAAAAATACAAGAAGGGAACATAACTGAAAGGCTGACGCAGGGCAGTAACTGAGTAGCAAAGGTCTTCAGGGTGGGGTGGCTACCAGCACTGTGGAAGCCATAAAAAGATTCAGCTTAAAGGGGTGAAGACATCAGGTTTTCTTTTCTTTTCTTTTTCTTTTTTCCTCTGTATTTTAGGAAAGGGTCTACAGGGTGTTCAGGGTCTCACTACTAGATCAGACTTGTGATTCTCCTGTTTACAGCCTCCCACAAACTGAGATTAAAGGCCTGCACCACCATACCCAGTGTCAAATGCTATCTCGGTGTGCCCCAGGGGCAGGGCCTGCATGGCTGGCCTGGGGAGCAAACCCTCAGATTTTGGGTTTTCTAACTAAACAATTTTTGAGCAACCCATTTCATGTCAGGTGTGGGGACACATATGTCATCCCAGTACTCAGAGGCTGCTGGAAGATTGCTGTGAGTTCAAGGCCCGCCTGAGCTACATATTAAGATTGTCTTACAAACAAATACACACACACACACACACACACACACACACACACACACATATCCTGATCCTTCCACTAATATCTCAATAGCTGTCCAAGATAACAGATGACAAATCAATGGCATGTCAGACTCAGAAATTCCCTTATATTTAGAATATCAATCCCTGTTGTTTATCCTTGGGAAGTACGTGGTTACATTTGTTTCATCT
>NDGN011306373.1:0-15918 GCA_002564285.1 Tympanoctomys barrerae
CTACATCATGAAAACATATGTTTCCACCAACAGAAGAATTCATAAATAAAATGTGATATTTATTAAAAAAAAAGAAGAACAGTCCACAAAAATGCTGAAAGGTCTTACTCCCAATTGGTTAACTTGATGTACACAGATTAAAATAAATGGACAACATTTATAGCTACATAAACCATTACATTGTCTTTAGAACTTATCTAGCATAATTGGAAAATTGTTGCTGTTGGAGCAATTGTAAAGAGAGTTTTGAACTATGAATTAGAAGAAAGAGGAAAGATCTTCACAGTTTTTGGTAGAATAAAGGCTTTCTAATATACATAATTTGTGTCTTTTTAAAGCAATAATGAATTCCTTGACAATATAAATGTGAAAGTTTTCAATGAATTCTACCATGTATATCTGTAACTCTCACTAGACACTAAAAGCTGAAAAGTACAAAACTGTATTTTAGGAGTTTGACAGGCTTTCTAAAGTGCTGCACCATGTTCACCCCACAGTCAATGTGTTTTGCAGGATATAAGGTACAGAATCTTCAGGGCCACACTGTCTAAATGTCTTTCAAAACTAACAATCAGATAAACAAAAAGCAGTTTTGAAAGTGAGATGCAAACAAAAAGTCCAGGCATGAAATTCCAGGAGAAAATAAAAAGCAGTGGGATGGTAGGAACAGAAAATCTAAGGTCAAATCTTTAAAATTGTGAATTTTCAATCTCAAACTCATTTATTTATAATAATCAGTCCCTGAAATTTTGGCATAAAATGAGAAAAGATATCAATGTTCAACATTTGCAAATAATTAGGGCTTTGACAATTATTGTGGAAATTAATTCATATAAGTAACACTTTGTTTGACAAGATTTGAGTTTGCTCTATTAATCTATAAAATCACAATAAAACATTTTAGGGCTGGGGAGGTAGCTTGGCAGTCTAAGTGCCTGCCTGGCAAGCTCAATGATCTGAGTTCCATCCTCGTACCCCAAGCAATGCCCACCCCAGAACTCTGGGCTCCGTGAACCAGCCACCCAAACCAGGCATGGTGGTGCACACCTATAATCCTAGCCCTGGGGTGGCTGAGACAGGAGGACTGCTACCAAGTCTGAGCTGCATGGTGAGACCTTGTACCAAATAAATAAATAAAATATAAAATAAAACAATAAAAGAAAACATTTTAGAATAGTGAAGTCTTAATATTGTAAATTCTTTGTAAAGAATAGGCATTTACTTAAAGGTAATGACATTTGTGGAATGCGTTACCTCCAACATATTCAAGTTACCAATATTTAAACAATGAGTGAAAATAATATGAGAAATCCTCTTTTGTTTGTTTTAATTATTTTGTGTGTCTCAAGGAGAAGCTTCATATTCCTCTGCAGTCTTGCAGCTATCTTTAACCCACCTGACATGGTCTGGATGAGCAATGATCACGGGAGAGGCATTCGTGCTTGGCATGATGCTGATTAGCATTACGCAGGCGAGAAGGCGGTGATCCAGGGGTAGAAGATGTCACACACAGTGGAGATGCGCTTTGCCTCTCACCAGCCATCACAGTGACAGACTTTTGATGAATGAAGGTTCTACATTGAAAACAAGCAGATGCCAAATAACTCATGCCTTCTTACAGACAGGAGCTTTGAACTCAGTGTCTTATCATTATGTGAATGCATATAACTCGATAATTTTCTGACATAGCCAGCTATTCTATTTTTATAGGTATAGTCTGAGAAATAAAAAACAAACGTCTTTTAAAAAAGTTAAAGCAGGGCCAGCGAGATAGCTCAGTGGACTAAGTATCTGCTCAGGCAAGTGGCAAGACCGAGGCTAGGTCCCTGCTACTGCTGCCCCACTGCCGAGTCCCTGGGCACACTGAGCCAGGCAATGAGACTGGGCATGCTGGCACATGCCTGTAATCCCAGTGTTGGGAAGGCTTAGCACAGAGGGATCACTACAACTCCGAGCTGCATAGTGGGACCTTGTACCAAATACACAAAAACAAACACTAACAACAACAAAAAACTTTCATATTAAAAGAGTTAAAGCAAAGATTTACCTTATTTTGGAAAACAAAAGCAAGGATATTTTTAAATTCCCACTAAACAAACCAACAACCAATTCACTAAGATAAATACTCTTGAAAATACTCATGAAAGGCCAGCTAGATAGTTCAGTGGCTTAAAGCTTCTGCTTAGGCAGACATGGGCTGGGGGTTCTATTCCAGGCCTGTCATGCCGGCTCTGCCCCTGGGGCACACTGAGATGGCTATTCTGACTGGGCATGGTGGCATGCCGTATATATGGCAGCCACCCCACCATATATATATATATATATATATATATATATATATAGATATAGATATATGTAACATGATTTTACACCAGATGCAATGGGTTTATAAGAAAAACACAGTTGTTATGCAGAGATTAATTTGCATATTTATTATCATTTATTCATTTAGTGAATTATTTAAACTCTTTGCTTCTCTCATTTTTACATTGAATATTTTCCTTTCAACATTTGCTATTATTTTGAAAACTAAAATAAAAATGTAAAACAAAAAGAACCTAAAAATCACCAGGAGTTAAACACAACAGATGTGGTCTTTCCCCTCATACAATTTAAAATCTACCAGAGGACTTAATAGTCATGGAATGAAAAAGTAATGAATACAGCCGAAGCTGGACATGTAGCTGGGAGGATATCACACTGCAGAAGCATATGTCAGGTGAATTTCACTTTGCCAGGAAAGTAAGGAGAGACTCCCACAAGGCAGTGATGCTTTTTGTCTGAGTGAGGACTAGAGAAGGGGTATCTAGGAAAATGAAAAGAGGAAGGACAGATGCAAAAGCCTTCTGCAGCATGATTAGTGTTAGAAACAAAGGAGAACTAATGTGCTCAGAGAGAGCTTTGGAAAAGAAGACACGTGATGACATCAGGAAAGGTGCTGCCCACCAGCTCATGCAGTGCCTTTAAGCCAAGTGAAGGAGCCTTACATTCAGCATCGGAGCAGCGGGAAGCCAATGAATGATTTTAAGCCAGAGGATAACATTCTAACAGCAAACAAGATATTCCAGAAGTATTAGGTGTCTGGAATATGGCTAGTGAACTGTATTTTATTAATATCAATGTTAGACATGTGTAGGGTCGCAAAGCTAATAGGTGATGGAATTGGACTGAAACTCACAATTTCATTTTCGTGTCTATTTCTTCTATCTCTAATCCAAATTGCCTAACCTGAAAGAGGAAGAGCACACAGAGAAAGGAATAAATTGTAAACACCAACGTTTAATCTGATTGTCAATTGACACCTGGAAAACAGAAGGCAGACACTAAAAGTAGAAAATTTTAAAGATAATAGTTGTTGATATTTTACTGTTTTTGCAGTGCAGCAGATCAGAGCTTTGCAGATGTTAGGCGGACTTTACTGAGATAAACCCCAACTCTATTTTGTGAATGGAAGGAAAAGAGAAAAGAACCACAATGGTGGAGAAATTGATTTGGAGTCATGGGAGCAATACTTGAAGGAAGTAGTCAGGGTTGTCTTATAAAAGAGGAAGGTGAATGAGTACAGTGTGGCAAGTGTCTTTGTATACTTTTTTTTTTGGTGTTTTGGTTTTTTTTTTTTTCGTTTGTTTGTTTGTTTTGTGGAGCCAGGGATTGAACTCAGGCCCTTGTGCTTGCCAGGGAAGCACTTGTTCTACTGAGCCATCTCCTTGGCCCCTTCAAATACTAAGAGTCTAAATTCATTCTGTAAGGCCAGGAAGTAGAGCACATTTTAACTTTTCAGGGAATGTGCTGAAGATGGCCATCGCCATCTGTATACAGATTTCCTATTTTTCAAACTACATATTTTTATCTTAGAAAAAATAAAACAAAATTTTGTAACAACAAGAAAATGCAGTAATATCAGTTAATATACTGTTTGTCTTCAAAGTAGTTAGTGTGTACAAAACAAAGACAAACCAGGTTCTCACAAATAAGAAACCAATAATGAAAAGTTTTCTTTTTAATGTAAAGAAACTAGTAATATATTTGAAACACATTAACATATATCAAAATATTTTTGAAGTAACAGAATAGATAATTTGGTGAATTATTTTAACTTCTTCCTACTATTTATCGTCTGTGTTTCTCTTTATTTGTATAAAATATATATGTGGTGTATATGATACATATGTATGTATTTCACACATATGATATTTAATCTTCTGTATCTGACTAAACATTTTGCTCTCAAGTTGCATCCATTTATCAACAAATGCTTCAAGTTTATCTGTTTATCTGTTTATGGCAAAGTACTTATTTAGAAGAAATTATAACTACCCACCTTCTAGATGTCAGATATGCTCAGTTTATGTCTGCTTAAACTAAGGAATGAATTCTAAGGAAAAAGGGAGGTAAAGAGCAGAAAATATTTACTGAAAGATAGCCCCTAAGAGACTGGAGAGGACCCAAACTTCGGTACCACCGAGGCCCTTTGTCAGGGGTAATCTGTACATCAAAATCAAGCCTAGGTACCATGTGGGTAAACTGCAATCAACCTATAGGGTAGCAAGTATGGCTACTTAGCTAAATTGGTCCGGGAGGGAGGTGGGTCATGTAGCAAGGTACATGGAAAGAGCAAAGACATCTTCAGAAAAGGATGGGTAGGGATGCTTTGGCCCACACCTAGGTGAGTTATGCTTACCTGGACTTCCTGGACCAGATGGCACTAATAGTAATAATAATTGCAGTATAATTCCAGATTACTATCTGTCCTTTAGGGCAGTGTGTAAATCTGGCCACTGCATTTTTATCTTGAGGCCTAGTCTTCTTCACATGTGTCTCTGGATAAAATTCTGATATTTTTATTCTTTCTGCGGACTTCCTGGACAGCCCTCTCCAACTATGTATTAACTTCCATCTAACTTACAGTCCTATAATATTAGCATTCCATTGTGTGTAGAAGCCACATGTTCCTTATCCGTTCTTCAGCTGATGTCCATATATATGTTGTTCTCAACATCTAGCTGTTACAAATTGTTCTGCTATAAATGCGGGTGTGCCTGTATCTCTGTAACATGCTGGTTCTAACTCTTTTGAGAAAATAGCTGCTAGGGGCTAGCTGATCAAATGCAATTTCTATTTTTAGTATTTTGAGGAATCTCCACACTTATTTTCATAGTGATTGCACTAATCTATATTCCCACTAACAATGTAGAAGAGTTCTTTTTCCCCAAACTCACTAGCACTTGTTAATATATATTTCTCAGTAATAGCCATTCTTTCTGGAGTAAGATGGCATCTTAAAGTAATTTTAATTTGCATTTCTCTAGTAACTAGTAATGTTGAACTTTTTGCATGTATTCATGGGTCTGTTGTACTTTTTCTGAGAAGTGTTGGTTCATTTTAGTCATCCATTTTTTTAAATGAGTCTTTTATTTGAGGGAGAAAAAGGATATCAGGAATGTTCCAGTTTCACCAGTAAGTCACTGCATAGGTTGACACTTCTTTGCAATACACAGCACCATGTTTCCTGTGGAGGCCAATTTAAAAGATAACCTTCCAGGACCAGCTTGCCCATCCTGAGGAAATTTTAAGTGTATATCTAAAATTATAAAGGAATATGATTCATATGTGCAAAGGACAGTTGGGGGCAAGATTAGCCCAGGAGCACTTTCTGAAAGAGATGTGGATTGGTGTGGACTTTGGGGCACACAAGGCGTTAAACTAGTGGAGAAGGACTGAGTTCCTTAAGTAGCAAGGAAAGAACCTAGTTGACCTGGCAGAAATCATAGATCTACCCTGCATGGTGTTGGTGTAGTAGGTGAAGCTGGGAAGCAAGACATTTATCCATGAGTCCCTCAAGTTTTGGGTAAGGAGTTGTTTGAAGCTTATCTATTAAGGTAGAAATCACTGAGGCAGTTTTGTATTGTTCTTTTGTGGGGGGCAAGTGAGCATAGTATTTCCTTTGTGCTAACATTCTATCACTGAGCTATGCCCCAGCTCTTTTATATTTTTAAATTACTAAATTGCCCAGGTTAGCCTTCAATTTGTAATCCTCCTTGCTCAGCCTTCTTAGTAGCTGCCATTGCAGGCGTATGCCAACAGTGTCTGACACAACTGAAGTTCTTTCAAATATACTAGTCCCTCGCTTTTTTGTGGTTTGACTTTTGCAGACTCACTATTTTGTGAGTTTTCAAAAATATTAATTTAAATTCTTTATTGCAGATTTTTCACTATATCGTGGGATTTTGCAGTACTGTACAGTATATGTATGTTGTTAAAATTACATAGGTTTATGAGTTTAGAAAGTGGTTAAGGACATTAGGGTGAAGTGGGAAGGATTTATAAAGCATATATATATATATATGTATATTAGAATAAATATAATGTATATATCCTAGAATAAATATAATGTCACTATTTCACTGATTTTCTCTGATCACAGGGTATCTGGAACATAATCTCCATGAAAAGTGAGGGACCAGTGCAGTGAAGCATTACTTTAGTGAGATTTCAGACTGCATTAGGATTTTGGACTTGGGACAGCAGGCTGAGAGAGTATCTCACTTTGTAGTTCAAGCTAGCCTTGAGCATAGGGTGTAGCCCAGGCTGAGCTCTTGTCTTAGTCACTCCAGTGCTGAGATTACAGGCCTGTGCCATTATGTCCAGTTCAATATTTGGAATTTTAGAAGGAAAGGGCATGGATTAACAAGTTTCTGTATATGTACAAAATATTTTTTTTAAGTAACACTGTGATATCCTAAATCCAATATGAGGAATTTATCCTAAATAATCATTGATGTATAAGATTCAGCTACTGGAATATTTAATATAGCATACTTATAAGACAATAAACTAGAAACCCAAATAGACCAATAGGTAACTGGCTAAACATTACAATCCCATTACAGATTTGGGCTGTTATAGGACCATTAAGTTGATACAGTATAAAAGGATGACATCATTAAAGGAGAAAAGCAAGTTACAAAACACTGCACATAGTGTGATCCTATATATTCTGTGTATATGTGGAGTGTCCCTGTGAATAATTGCTAACTTGAACAAATAAGACATTTTGTTTCTTTAGAGAATGGGATTTTTGTCTAAAAAAACAAACTATATGAGCAGTGCTAGATAACCACTTGTTAGTGATATTGTAGAAAACATTTATCCTCTGGGCAGAGAAGTGAACCTTGTGATGCCTAACAGCCTTTCTAGCTCTGTGTTCTGCAAGTCCCTGCTATGTAATTACATGCAACCTTTCAAAGTTATTAAATGAAGAAAAGAATCCAAATATAAAAATATGGCAAAATGCCTATAATGCAAATGAACTTGTTCATGGTTCAAACAATTTTCTTTTAATTTTATATCTTCATGTAAGACTGGTTGTTGTAATGCCTAAGGCACAGGAAAAAGCCAAATCTTAAGCAGAGTAGTAGGTTATAAATACCATGCTATAATAAACAGCAAACCTTTTGAAAGCTTTCTTGAGGTACACTGATTGCTAATATAAATTTAGATATTTTAGAAATTGCGATATATTCAAAAGAAGTGGAGAATTAGTATCAGGTTATAGGTCTAGCTTAATTGTTGGTATAAAATTAATAGTTCCTTTGATAGCATGAGCCGTTATTATTTTTAATGTATTTAGTACAGGTTCTACAGGGTCTCACTATACAGATTGGACTTGTAGTGATCTTCCTGTTTTCAGCCTCCCAAGCGCTGGGATTACAAGCATGTACCACCACGCCCAGCCTCACTCGCTGTCTCAATGCACCCCAGGGTGGGGCCAGTATGGTATAAAGTGCCTAAGCAGGCATTTTATGCTGCTGAGTTATCTGGCTGGTCCTTGCATGAGCTATTATTAATACACTCAGCATACAGATTGCAATGATCCAGGTAACAACAGGGGACATTGATTTATTAGAACAAAGGAATAAACAAACAACTACCTCTATCATTGACATCCTTCATATGAAAAATGCTACTTGACATTACATGCCCTCTGGAAGATAAATTTTAGGGTTGCTCACAGAGGCCTAGTTTATGGCCTTGATAGCATCTATCTTCCAATTCCCACATCAATGGCAGAAGTAGGTAAAAGTGTATAGTTAAGGTACTTTTGTATTTTTACATAATTAGACTAAATCCAAAAGGACAACTTGGATAATTTTAAGGAGCTCTTATAAGTAT
Organism: Tympanoctomys barrerae; assembly: GCA_002564285.1. Classification (NCBI taxonomy): domain Eukaryota; kingdom Metazoa; phylum Chordata; class Mammalia; order Rodentia; family Octodontidae; genus Tympanoctomys; species Tympanoctomys barrerae. Next base: position 8,173 of record NDGN011306373.1, read on the forward strand.
GATAATGATAAAGATGAAGAATATGAACCAAAGTGAAAGTTTGAAATTACATCTATTATGACTTCTTAAGTATTCACTTTAAATAATATTTTTCTTTATTACAAAAGGTAAGTCTCAAAAGGAATTCCCATGAATAACTAGTGCTTGAGGCAAATATTTAATTTATTTTTTAATCTATTAATAATTGCTTTGTCTTTTTAGAGAAGACCATTGAACTCATAAGTACCAGCAAATCTCAAAGCATTTTCACATGTTAAGAACAAATGAAAGAAGACATGCATAATACAGATGTGTATCTAAGATTGAGATCATTTTCTAAAGGATCATAAATGTCACAAACAAGATGTAATTATGTATATATACCTTAATATAAAGTTGTTTGACTAATTTTAATAAGTTGAAAAAAATCAAATTTACTCAGCTGGAACCTGAGTATTAAATATCATTCCAAACAAATGCTTGTTTCTTTGTTTACTAAATAATAAGTGCTATAGATAATTAAGAAATGCTTTCAAAGACTGAGCATTGATCAACTATTTGCCGTGTCAATTCACATTTTTGCTCTGTTGTTTTCTTCGGTCCTTTAAAAATCCCACTTGCATATAGCTCATTAATTCTGCATCTGACTTACTGTCCTACGATGGCAAAGGAAATAGCCATACCTGTTACACTTCTCTAATTAGTCACTTGTTACAGTCAGACTCTTTGCCAATTAACAGACCTGTTTGGTTGTAATATATTGTGACAAAACAGATTGCCCTTTCTTTCCTAAAATGTAGTATGTTCTTGACTTCTGGGACGCCATACTTCTTGTTCTTCCTACATTCCTTTCCAGACTACATGTGTTGGTGAGGAGGTATTCAGCAGATGTCAGTGATCATAGTGTCCCTGTTTCCCCCCTCAATAGTATTTATCTCTATAGGACATGCATTCTCTCTCATGCAGATTTTATCTATATGAAGAAACTTCCCCAAATCCTATCCCAGACTACATCTCTCCACTGACCTGCAGACTCATAGATCTAATAACATATTTTTATTCTAATATATTCCTTTTCTTCAGGGCACTGAGTTGATGAAGGAGGAGCTAGGCTAATTTTCCTAAGAAACGTTTCATCTTTGGAAAAAGTTTCAAAAAATTGATAAAGTTAAAAGAATCACAATTTGCATTCTTGTCACAAGTCATAAAAGACAATGGTATACTACAGAGGCCACATTTTCATAAAGAAGTAAAATAAATAAAGGGTTTTAAATTTTTATTTCTGTTTTGGGCAGTAGCAAATATACAATGAGATGTGCCTTAATGTACCGAGTAGACATGTTAGGGTTAAAGGTAGACAACAGCTATGTAGATGAATTCATGAATTTCCTTTCTAAGAGGATTTTCAACTTATATTGGTGTCTTAATTTGAAAGACCTGTCGATTTGACTATGGTTTTATTGTATATTTTATAGGTATTATTCCACCTGGTGTGGAGTAGGAAAGTCATCTTCCCCACAAGATTAGCTGGTGGCTTGTGATATATCTTGGTGCTACATAATATTCTGCCTAAGTGAAAATAAGCTGCAAAACAGACTTACTTTTACTTTGATCCAAGAAACATGAAAAGAAATGAACCATTCGGCCTCAAGCTCTGAGGCTGTGAAATGATGGATTAAATTACTGAAGGGGCTGTGAGTGAGAGCTATCACTAGTGAGGCTGTTCCTATGGCGAGGAACAGTGCTAAAATGAGCACCTACCGCATGACAAGTACCGTTCAAGGAGCTTGCTTACAAGAAGAAGACCGGCAAAGTGTCAGGCTGGCAGGGATACAGATACAACTGAATAAGCCAGTAGACAAGGTAGTTGAAAAGTCTGTACATGTGACAAAGATAATAAAGCAGATGTTGCTCTGTATCAAAGTGCATTGGGGAGGTTGGGAAGCCTAATTTAAGATGTTGATAACGTAGCCAGGCTATAAATGCTAAGATGTCACTCTAGAAAAAAAAAATTATGGTAAGATGAATTTAGGTAACATGAACACCAAATGCAAATGCCCTAAGGCAGAAGACAGAAAATGAAAGAATGGTGCAGCTAAAATATTTTGAGTGAAAGGTGGCTCAAGAGATGTGAGAGGAGACCATATGGTGTGAGGATGAGCTCCATTTCCAAAGGAGTTCAGTAAAGATTCTTATGACGATGGTAATGTGGTATGATGCATGATTACTATGGCTGTGGAATGAATCAAGGGGGAACATCCTATAGATAGGAGGATGCTATGTAGGAAACAAAGACAATCTCAGATATTTCTGAAGGGTCCAAATGGGGAAAAAGGGAGAGAGATTATGAGTAGCAAGAAAAAGATGAGAAGGTATAAGAAATGCTGCTTTTCTTGCTTTTACTTTTTAGGATTGTGAAATCTTAAGGCTATATGTAGACTGAACTAAGGAGATTGCAGAAAATGGATAAAGATATACAGAAAAGGAATTCATAGTGTGAGATCCCAATTTAGGTCAAGAATTAATCTTAAGGAAGTTCAGTTCTTGTCATGCTAGATATATCCCATTAGAGGTGTTTCAAATTCTTCATCTCATTTGTTGGTGAAAGGAGACACTTTCAGGGCTGGAATCAGCCGGTTGAAGATGAAAAATACCCTGCCATCATTATTACCTATAAAGACATAAGCCAGGCATCTACTGAGCATGACATACTGTCATTTTATGGGAAGGATCCCTTATCTCTGTATATCTTATCAACAGAGAAAACATGGGAAGTTAGGTTCTCAGCAGTGGAATACATAGGTCTTTGGCATCTTCAATCTGTAGTTGATGTGCTAGTCAATTACTTGTATTTTTAGAGTTCCAGCTACTCTACACTTGGAGAACCTTAGAGCTTAAGCAACTCTTCGGTATACCCATTAGGAAGTCATTGGTTATTCTAATGCAAACTAGAATTCAGTATTTTTTCTCAAGCTTCAGTAAGAAAGTCTACTCCAGCAACCTCATTGTAACCAAGAATAAAAACCTAATGACATATTTTGTGCTTCTTAAATAATATGACACTTATTCCACCCAAGACTGGAGAAAATGGGCCAGCCAGATAGCTCAGTGGACTAAAGTGCCTGCTTAGGCAGATGCAGTGGTCAGGGTTCTATTCCCCACCTGCCATGACTGCCCTGCCCCTGGGGTGTGCTAGACAGCTATTGAGACTGGGCATGGTGGCAGGTGCCTGTAATCCCAGCAGTTGGGAAGCTAAAAACAGGAAGATCACTGTAAGTTTGATCTACATAGTGAGACCCTGTATACTGTGTACTAAATACATTTTTTAAAAAAAGACTGAAGAAAATAACTGAGTATGCAAAAGTTAATGCTTTTGAGGTGGAAAGCAGACAGAGGATGAGGAATTTATGTCATGTTCTCACTTTTTTCAGTGAAACAGGCATCAGGATCTATTTCTCTGACTAGGGAGTTGTGTTAGGAAGACATGGTAGGGGTTTAAAATTATCAATAAGGAAATAAGAGAAGTGAAGACAATGAAAAGTTTAATATAAAATTTGAAGATTGCAACTGATAAGTTTTTATTTAGGTTGGGCCAAATTTTATCAGTTTTAAGGACAGTGTCATATATAAATTTATGAGTATATGTGCATATTTTTAAACAACACTCAGTGTTTATAGTATGGATCCATATTTGGATTTTTTTTCTAGGTATATGTAATAGAAGGGTAAAACTTGTGGTAATTGGTGATGCTTGAAAAGATTCATTGATATGATAAACCGTACATCTTGGCTTGCACAGCTAGTGAGAAAAGGATCGAAGTCATCAGGGAGCTGTTAGGCCAGGAGAACAGAATTCATCAAAGGGATAATGGTCTTTCAATTTTAGAAGTCTTATGGATCATCAGAAAAATGAGAGATTAGGATAGCAGAGGCTATAGTCTGACTGTAGAGTGTTGTTTAGAGTGTTTTAGTTAGGGCCATTTAAGGTGAGAGTTTGAATATAACTCTCACCTCAGAATTTTGTTGCCGAAGTAGAGTAAAAATAGTGTGGACATTTAAAGGCCTAGAATTTTTAACTTTGGGAAGAGACACAATCATTCATATGAACCTGAAGCCCTTTAATAATATGATGAGAGTTTCTATGACAGGAAAAATGCGAGGCCTCCTACATTTTGGCAAACTCATAGGCTTTCCTGGGAAGTTAGCTGATGGAAAGTGACAAGAAAAAATTTTGAAAAATTCATCTGATATTAAGGCACAATGTCTCAAAGAAGATAAGATACTGCAAGAGATGACATTTGCTTGAGAGAATGCTGCCATCTCCTCAATATTTCCAGCTGGTGGAGTACATGTCACCTAAGCAAACAGAGGAAAATCCCTTCTCCCAGTAGAAATGGAAGGCACATCAGAAAATCTTGTGAAAAGTGAAACAACAGAGCAGGAAGAAAGAAGAGCAAAGCACTTGAAAGCAATGAGAGTTTTAGAGAAACCCTGACCTTTAGTGAGTGATGGAGGAACGGAGGTAGCACTACTAACCATGCTGAGCCTTCAATATTAGTTTCTTGATCTAAGTTGTTTGATTATAGAGCTGAATATGTGTCATATGCAACATCTTACTTTGTGTTAGATATGTGGAGCTGACGATACTTTAAAGTTGTAGCAAGAGCTTATTTGGCAGAAATCCAATTCTGACTGAGAACAGTGGCTAGGTCATTGCTGAAGCAAGACTCACTGTGAGCATTGTAAAGCACAGTTTAGCTGTCCTTGGAGGACTGGATTATGCCTTACAGGGAGCAGGAATGCAGCAGTGAAGAGGATCAAACAGCACCATTCAATTTTATCATATTTCAAAAGTAAGGCGAATTAGTAGATTCATGTAGACATACTTAGAGCTCATGGTAACATTCCATTTTTACACTTTAGCTTCTTTTCAAACACTTGGTTCCAGGTTTGATATTCTAAACCTTAGAATTGTCTCACTTAAAATAACTCTTAGAAATGCAAAATCTCTTTTGGTTAGTATAAATATGGCATACCTTTGCTTAAAAAATTAGATTTCAAGATAAACATATAGATAAAAGCACAGCAAGATAAGGGTTCACTTTCGTGTCTCTCCAATTCACTCATTTTAAAACTCTTAAATAGCTTGTATCTGTGAATATATATGCATATATGCAAATAATATTGAAGAAAGTACAGGGTTTGCAGGATGGCAAGGGGTACCATTGGTCTTGTTAGTCAACAGGTTCAGAGTTCCCTTCTTTCTTTACCTGCCTTATTCTTTCCCATCATTCTTATCCCTATGCTTTGCACAGCCAACAGTCAGGGAAGTGAGACAGAGTGTGAAAGACATTACTCACAGGGGACAAATATCATGAGTGTCTGCTGAAAAAGATACATAATCCTCTCAGCTATTACCGTATTTAAGCTGTTGCCAACTGCAAATATTTCTTCTGATAATTTATACGTTCATACATTTTCTTATTCCTCTCCTGTAAAGTCAGTACCCTTCATAAGATTACTGAGGATAGATAAACAAGGGAAACAATAAAGAAAGTCAGGTACTGAGGGGCCAGTGAGGAAAACCTCATGGAGGTTTTTGGATGACAGAAATCAACTCAGGTGGATTAATGGAAGTTCTGGTACGCTGAGAAGACAGAGAAGAGAAAACATAACCATGCTTGCAAGGTAAGGGAAAGTTCGACAAGAGATAAGAGATAGACATCAGAACAGCCTGAGTTCAAAGCACAGTAAACAGGAATGGGCAAGATAGGGAGATTCAGCCAGCCAAGAAGGTAGTTTGTGAGTGCTTCAGGAACTCAGTCACTGAACTCTGATGTTGAGAAGGCTTGTAGGACCAAGCAAAGTCAGGGAGTGGAAAGAACTGTGATTCATGGCATCATCTTAAAGCAAGCCACTAGGGAAAAAGAGAAGGACCATGTGACGGGGATAAAGATGCACTAACTTAGAAAGATGTCTGTTTGATAGAATTGAGACTCAGAAGTACAACAAAGTTGCAAGGCCCATGTTACACCGAATAGTCTGTACAAATGAAAACAGGGGATGGCTGAGGAGAACGTTTATCTTTGGTGTGACAAAAGACATTGCAATTTTTTTGTGTGTGTGGAACTGGGGATTGAACTCAGGGCTTGCACTTGGCAGGCAAGTGCTTACTCTACTGAACTATCTCCCCAGCCCCTACACTGCAACTTTTGACTAGCAAATAAGCCAAGATTATTTTTTTTTGTCTCTTGGGATTTGAAACACTAAGGATTATATCTGCAGTTGAGTTAAGAAACCCAGCTCTACATTAACAGGCAAAAATAGTCATAGTAGAGTTTTAATATCTAGGCATATTTTTGAAATTTCACACTATAAATATGTACACTTATCATGCATTATACTTTTTAAAAGAAAGCATGCAGGGAAATCTTTGAACATATTTTGGCAATGATTCCTTAGCTATAACACCCAAAACACAAACCAAGAAAGTGAAAAATTGCTAAATTGGGCCTTTAATTTTTACCAAAATTAATATTTTCACACTATACCTTATAAATTTGCATGGTTGCCTTGCATTAATTAAAAATAAAGATATATTTTTAAAAAGAGTAGTTACAATGGAATTTGGGAGACAGGTAATTAGATGTTTACCTTTAAGTAGACATATTCGAAAGAAGAGCGTGCAGGTCAGTATATTGACCCTGCTAAGGAACAATTGCAGCTTTGGACCCCAAAACATGCCAGGAGGCTTTCTCTCCTGATACCTAAAATACTTGGAATCCAAATGAGTTTATTATTGCTTAATCAAACAATAAACTTTAGTTCAATTTTTCATTCACTTGTATAACAAACATTATTTACTATTTAATTGTATGTAACTAGGCAAGTCCTCTGACTATCCCTTTAGAAAAGCAAGATGAATATTTGGCACAAAATATACTTTGTCTTTGCTTTTCTGTGTTGTTTCTTATGTTATAAATTTTTTTGTATCAAATAATACAAAAGTGGCTCATAAAATATGCATGTTTGTAAAAAGAAAATGGGATGTTTTGCCTTTAATTTATAGTCTCAAAATGAATAAGAAAAAGGAAAAAAGATTTTAAAATTGATTCTATTTCATGATTTAAAGTTTCCTTTGCGAATTCAACTTCACTTTAAAAATAGGCAGTCTGATAAGAATGTCACTCCAACTTCAAAAATGAGAACAAACATGATAAACTACAAAATCACAATCTTTCTGAGTCTGTCAGAAAACTAAGGTCACAGAAAACTAAGTGACCAGAATTCAAAAGGGGTAACAAACACCTTCACAGAGCAGCAGTTCACAGCATCAAAACCATAAAACAGGATAAGAAGTGAAGAACAAAAGTTTCATTGAATTCTTAAAGTTCAAATATGGGCCTCACATAGCAGAATAGAATCCCTAGGAGTACCAGATACCAAAAGTCCACACCCACTTTTCCCAAAAGCAAAAGCTGTCTTCTGTGAGAGGAGGGGCGTCAAACCCTCTCATCCTTTGGTGCTGGACTGAGGTCAACTGCTACTAAAGAGAGAGCAGGGGGAAAAAGAAGTTTCAAATTCTGTGCTGATGAAAGACACAAGTTCCAGATATTCAACCACTGGAGAACAGCTGGAAACGTCCCCAACTTTGACGTAGTCCCCAACAGCAACAAAACCAAAAATTACGTGTATACGTTTAGCTGCCAGGAAGAAAGAAAGAAAGAAAGAAAGAAAGAAAGAAAGAAAGAAAGAAAGAAAGAAAGA
>NDGN011306387.1:0-11773 GCA_002564285.1 Tympanoctomys barrerae
TGGAGGGTTCAGTCCATATTCCGCTGGCTCCAAGGCAAATAATAGCAGTTCATGCGGCAGAAAACAATGAAGAGCAGAGGAGGCGCAGCTGCCACGGCGTCCATCAAGCCTCTCTCTTCCTTCTGCGCTGACTGCAAAGACCCACGCGATGAAGATCGGAGCTCCTCCAGAGTGGCGCTGATGCCCAGATCAAGCTCCTCCGAAAACTGAGACTTCTCCACGGAAGCAGGGTGGGGCAGCAGGAAACCAGGCGGGGGCAGGAAGCCTTTCTCAATTCCTGGGCCTTGCCCACCTGCAGGACGAGGGCCCCACGCTGAGATCTGCTGGAGCTGAGTCAGCCAGGTTGACACAATGTATCAACTAACACATGGTCTTTGCCCAGAGGCCCCAGGTTGGTTACCAGGATGTCCACAACTTCAGGGCTGGCCACATGGAAGTGGAGCCAGGTGCCACCATGGTTCATGGCAGGTCAGAGAGAACCTGGGTGATAGACCAGTGTCTGCACACACAGCAGGTCTCAGATCCTGTTTCCTGTGCTGCGGCGTCCCCTCCCCGAGGGGGGAGTTGGGGTGGACAGCCCAGAAACAGGCCTCAGTCTGTGATGTTTCCCTCTCTGGGGGAGTCATGGTGGGAAAAGTGAAAAAATAAACAATAAAGCCAAATGAAAAATCAGACCCTATAGCCCATAGCCGCCCTGGCAGTACAAGGACCAAAGCAACATGGCATTGCTAGGGGCGTGATGGGAGGCACACTGTAAGCGCTTGGGAAGATGGCAGGTAGTGACTGCAGCCACTGTCCCTGGTCACTCACTTCGCCCACAAGTGAGCTGCACCCTGGGCCAGGAAGGATTCTCAGCAGCTCGCCAATACTCCTCATGGAACACTCGCGATGGCTCGCAACACGCAACAGAATGTAATTAGCTTTGTCAAGTGTTTCCCATCGTATCCATAAACACTGAGCCCTGCTGGCACTGAAGGTCCCCTTCAGTCAGTGTCTCAGGGCAAGGTCACATGTCCTGAGTTCCTCAACTGCATCACCACTGCCCGGTTCTACTGTGGACGACCACATGCTGCCATCGCACAGGTGGCACCTGGTGACCGGTGGGTGTAGAACAGGGACCAGGGGAGACGTGGGTGGCAGGAAGGACAACTCAACTGGGGGTGTATGCATCTATCTCTGCAGTTACTTAATTTTCCTGCCCCAGGCTCCCATGTGTCTCATGGGAGAAATGACTACATCTACCTTGTTTTTACTTTTTGGGGACAGCCCAGCAGGGTCCGGGATGATTACTTGTTCGTGAGGAGCGAAAGGCTGTGAGGCAGCCAGAGCTTCAGTATTTCTGGGTCGGGGAGGGGATTTCCAGGTGACCCAGAGGGTGGAGGGGATCTCACACCTTGAAGTCTTTAGTCTTAGAGGTCTTAGTTTTAGCCTGAGTGGGTGGGAGCAGATGGCCCGCCTCTAAAGAGACAATGGGAAATCTCAAAAGGGTGACACCTATCATCCAATCCTTAGGGAGCTGTGCAAAATTAGCAGTGTGAGTTTGTGGCCCGTAGCATCTCCTCCTTTCTGTTTTTGTCACTGCAGCAGTTGAAACAGCTCAGAGGCTTCTGTGCCCATCATAGTAACAAACGTTCTCAGGAGTTCGCAGGAGGTCCAGTTCTGTCATAAGGAGTTCGCGGGAGGTCCAGTCCTGTCAACAGGATTTCACGGGAAGTCCAGTCCTGTCCCCAGTGTGCGTGCCTCCTGCATTGTCTTCTTTAGTTGTCCTCGTGTCATGGGGTTTGTAGCCTGTGTGGTTCTCAGTGCTTGTGGTGTTGGCTTTTCTCCAGGGTCATTCTTGAGAATGTTCCCACTGGGGAGCCGAGTGGGGACAGGCTGCAGCACAGGGCTGGGATGCTCAGCTCCTTGTATTCCAGGAAGGCAGACCTCACGGTGCTCCGTGGCGTTAGCGCAAGCACGGCCGCGCCCACCTCAGGAACTATACCAGGCCACCCTGCTCTCCGTTGGGATGTCCTTCTAGGGGACTTAAATCCTGGGTGCTCGTCAGATTTGTCCTTTGGCTGAGGAAGCTCTGCGCACCTACCTCATTTTCCAACATGCTTCCGGCCCAGCCCTGCCCAGTTCCTACAGAAGCGAGGGCGAGGCGTCTTCTTGTGCCTGGCCTAATGGGTGTGGATGTTTTCCCAGCCATCCCCTCCAGTATGGATGAAATTTTTACTGGCAAGTGTTATAATGCAGAAAGAGTTTGAGTTCTAAAATAAGATTTGCTGTGAAATCATTTGGAAGAAGAATGGGTTGGAATAGGTAATAATACTCTGAACGTCCTCATTGCCAGTGACTTGTCTCAATGTTCTCCCATTTATGAAAAAGGACAGAATAATTACTTGCTTTGAGATGCAGGAAGACGGCGGTCGCACAGGGCAATGATGATAGCCCATTGTGCGTTTCCTGTTTGTTTTTATCATTTAGTATCCAGCAAACAGTTCATGCAGCATGGAGAGGCGCAGAGGTAGTAAGACAGGAGGCCATGGGAATGAGAGGAAGCAGTGAGCAGCAGGAAACATCCCTGAGCTCTTATTTCCTATCAGATTTTGTTAGAGGAAGCCGTGAACGCTAAGAAATATGTAATGTTTTATGCCTGTCCAAAATAACAGTTGGTGAAAATTTTTTACTAAGAATTAAATTGGATTTATTAAAAAAAAAAAAACTTCTAAGAAGAGAGAGACATCAGAAAAAGTTGGAAGCCTTTCAGTGAAGCTCAGCATGCCCGCAGAGAAAGCACTGCGCAGCAAGTCACGGGTGGGCGGCGGCGGCGCTGGTGCAGGGCAGTGAGTCCGCTCGGCGCCAGCCCCAAGTGCCCGGATGCAGCCTGAACTGCGCTTGGCGGACGCGCTCTGCCACCCTCGTTGTCATCGCGGGCTCCTCCTGCCTCCTCGTGCTGGGGGTTACAACTGCCGTTTTCTCTTCTGCTGTCCACATTTTGCTCAGGGCTACGCTGTCCCAGGTGCAGCCCCAGCTGCAGCACAGAACTGCAGAGGTCACCGGAGTGGAAGGGGAAGGTGGAAAGTCCGAAGGGTGCCGTGTGCCGTGCGGACGACAGAGCGCTGTTGCAACTCCGGAGCAGCGCTGGCTGACTTTCAATTCCGCCATCTGTAAGAGAGATTTCAGCACACTCTTGTTCTTTTAGAAAACTAATGGAGGAAATAAAAAATGAATCAATCAGAATGCCAGATGTGATGGCGCCCAGTAGTGGCGTCCCATTCCTTTCATGTTTTGTATTTTTTTGTGAAATAAGAAAGGTTGACCTCTCTCTAGAAATGCATTTCCTCTTGATGTACAAAGCTGGGAGCAAGGGAAACACGAGCAGTTCTGCTTCTGCATCCCAGGAAGGTGCGTGCACGGTGCTCCCGCGGAGCCAGGAGCAGTGGGGTGGGGAGTCCCCTCAGGGAGCCTGTGAGAGCCGCGATGGCGTGCGCAGGGCACACGGAGCCCGACGGGCCACCGCCCGCCCTGGTTACTGTCCGGCTGGTGTCCGTGAAGGCCACCACACCTGTTTCTGTTCCACATGAGACCATGTGGGGCATTTGGCCATTTTCTGAGGTTCTGCTATTTGTAAACATTAGGGCTTTCATCTATTTCCCAGACTACAGCAACTCCTCTCTGTACCAGTCCTCGCACCTTCGAGCGATGACTTCGAGTCCTTTTCCTGGGGCAGGATCCTCGTTTAGTTAGGGCTTCACAAAGAGACTTGTGTTTGGGATTTTTTTTTTCTTCAAATCTCCATTTTGTTCTTTATGATATGTAGACAGCCAAGGATTTTTGGCAGTGAGTGCCAAGAAAAGCTTTCTGCAAGGTGCTGGATTGAAAAGGAGGTCCCATCCAGCTGGGAAGGGGACCTCCCACACGGATAGCCAGCCAGCCAGCGGCAAGGGTGAGCAGGACGCAGGAGTGGGCTAGCTTGCTGTGGTCTCCTTCCGCGCCCCTCAGGCATCTGTGCGTCTCTGCACGCGCCATTTCGCGTGTCCTAGTCCAGCTTCCGCAGCCCTGCTCCCAAGCAGAAGCAGACGGATTTCTTTCCTCCTACACACTTTGCTCAGCCAGGATGTCATAGTTTTTGTTTTTCTCACAAAGCAATTTAGAAATGTGAAATGTCAGGTAGACAGATGTGGGAAAAGTTCCTGTCAGGTAGGGTGAAGAGAAGATTCAGCATCTATCCGCACAGGAAGCCCAGCAGCACGAGGGCTCTTGTGTTCTGCAAGGTGCAAACCTCACGGCTGCGGCTCTGCGGCGCTCCAGCACACGTCTGCCCTTCCAGAGGTCCCGTAAGAAACTCCACCTCGTGGAAAAGAGTGAAGGACGCCGCCACACACGCAGTCTCCTCCTTTCATGCTTAAGGTTGTCAACTCATGGATCTTGTGGGAGCATTTCTTTCCTCTCTGCCTGATTTCATGAAAGAAGTTCAAGATGTTCCTCCATGAACTAACTTGCCTCTGACCCTGGAGGGCTGAAGAACCTTGGAGAAGCCACTGAACAGCCCCCCAGCACCCCATCCTGCTCACTTTGCCTTTTTTATTTTCAGTTAGGGCTAGACACTGAGGCCTAAATTTCCTGTTTTGAAGATGTCAAGAAACACACTAATAGGATGTATCAGACCACGGTCGTTCCACACACTTGTTCCACGATGAAAGTCGGGACGAGGATGCTTTCTTCCTGCACAGTTCTGGGTCTCTTAGACAACCACTGCTCCAGAAATGGCAGCTCTCCAAGCTTCAGTCTCCTCCTCATTGAAATGAAAGACATAATTCCTAGGATTATTGTTATGGTTTGTGTCTCAGTGTCCCCCCAAAGCCTTCTGCAGTCCTGGGGCGGCTTCTGGAGCTTGTGATTGCTTATTGTGGGTGTGGATGCTGCACTTGCCCTGGGCAGGCAAGCTGCTGTACAGCGTAAGGAAGGGAGAGAGGCTGGCTGGCGCCTGAGCCCCCGCCACTCCCTTTGCTCGCTGCTCTTCGCTGCCACTATGGAGGGCTGCTTTCTGCTCTGTGCTGCTCTGCCTTGGAGACAGCTGAGTGTGGACTGAAACCTCCAGTAGCTGCGAGCGAAATAAACCTTTCCTCCCTTCATTTTGAGTGTTGGGTATTTTGTCCCAGGAACAAGAGAAGAGTAACTGAGACAATTATTTTAAGAGATACAATCGGGTACTTGGCCACGTGAACGACCCTGGAATGTTGAAAAATTTCAAATGCTTTTTTGCATATAGAGTAAAAGCAAAACTAGCTTAGAAGCTACATTTGGAGGGTTCAGACTTTTCTCAATTTTTCTGCTCCTTGCTTTTCTCTTTGAATCCTAATTTGAAATTATATATATAATCTCAAATGCCATAAGCAGCACCTGGAATTTTAGGAGAATGTTTTAAAAGTAGCAGAATTCTATGCAATGTTTTTGGGGTTTTGGGGGGTGGGGAGTAGGGGACATTTGATGTGCTTCTACTATTTCTTATTCTTTAGGGTTTTACTCTATTGCGGTGAGAACACTTGGCGTAAGGTCTAGTCTCTCGACCAGTTTCCAGTATGAACACAGCACGGGTAGCTGATGCGCTGGCTGACGCCTGCTTGCCCCTAGGCTCTTGGCGTTTCCCATCTGAGGTACAGGCCGCCACCTGCTCTTTGCCAAGCTTTGTGCCACGCCAGCCTCCACCTGTGACTGCGCAGGTGACGGGCCTGGCTCTTGTTCCCTTCAGAAACCACCTTGGCAATGGAGTTGGGTAGAGTTCAGACTCTGTTTCCCCAGGGAGCTTGGGAAGCCTCGGAAGAGCCATCATGCCGAAGCCAAGAGGAGTGTCATTATTAAAAACTGGAAGTTCATAGTTTAAAAAAAATTAGATTCATCTAGTTGTTTTACCTGAAACTAAGTGTTTCAAACTTCATCAGTCTTAATATGAAGATTAGGCCTTATTAAAACATTCAAATTCAAAGGAGACAGTTATCTAAGAATGTTTGGGTATGTTTATTTATTTGATCATTCATGTTTTCTACTAATATCAGGTAGCAAGCGGGGTGGGGTTCTGTGAGAATACGGGCAGTACCTGGTAAGCTCTGCAGCAGACCATAGAGTCACCCCAAGGCAGCCCTGTCGTCTGAGAACGGGGAGGGGTGGTTGCTGCAAGGGCCCAGGGTGGGCACCAGGCGCTGCGAAGGTGCCATTACCTGGGCAAGGCAAAATCATGATTTCTTAAAATAAAGACCACAGTGCAGGCAAATCCATTCCCGTGTCCCTCTCCTGATGACACTGTGGTCTCGCTCCAGTGACCTCCGCTTGCCAGCCATACCATGCGCTTTTACAAAAGCCAGCCCTTCAGCTTTGCGTGTCCTGGTTCGACTGGAGGACGCAACCAGAAAACCAAGTTGTGAGAAATAGCCTCAGGGAGAAATTTCTCTCTCACGAGGGAGCCCCCTCAGGAAGTGCTGGCTCTCTTCAGGTTGCGTCATACAGACTTCTGCTGCTGCTTTGTGACCAGAAGGAAAGCCAATGTCCCCTTTCTTTCTCCTTCATTTTCTCTTTATTGAACACCATCAGTGTAACGAATTTCTGGTGCAAAGAGATAAGATCATCTAACTCGAATGACAGCTCTAAAAGAGCAGCGTGGAGAAGCGCACACCGGACAGACATGCTTCGGGCCTGCGACATCCCTGCTGCTGGCCCAGGCGGGTGCCTTGCCACTGTGGCCAGAGCAGGTCGCTTCACCACCTCTTGGTGTGAGCTGCTTCTCGCCAAATCTCCCCGTGCCACCGCTCGCACCTGTGGCGCGTACTCCTCCACTTCTACCTGCTTCCGGCCCTTCAGCTGGGCAAATTGGCCACTTACACAAATTTAGATAAAGTAGTTGTTGACCTTTTTAGAGAGGCACTCACGACAGGCCGTCGCCTCGGAGGCAGCAGCTCTCGCTTCTGGCTTGCTCTGTGTGAGTCAGAGCTGGCACAAATGCCACTCTCTGTGCCTGTCTGGAGGTGCAGGTCCTGCCAGGCACTATGGAGGGTGTGCACGGGTGTGAAGGCTCGGATCCCCATTTGTTTTGCTTGGAAACGAGGAGGTGGAGGACAGCCTTGGAGTCCCGTTGACTCATCCCACTCCAGGGATGCTGGCTCTCACCCCAGTGCAAAAATCTGTCAAAGCTTGAAGCCAACAAATTGGATCTATGAGAACTGACACTTGGGAAGAAGCTACTCTCCGGACTCTTAAATTCCTTTTTGCTTTTGTGACAGTCACAGGACATGCCATCCATACCCACCCAAGCCTGTGTAACAGTACACGTGGGAACCCATGACACCCTGAGCCCCATTAACACTGGCCAGGCAGTTCTTAATAAGCGGTCAGAATAAGCTCACTTAGAACAACTCATGTGTTCCTGCACATTTGGGGACTTTGCTTTCCAAAGGAACATAAGTAAATATGAACAGGAAGCCACGCAAATCTCTGAACTATATAAATGAAATATGTGCTATCGTCTCAACCCTTTACTATCTTTATCTTTTCTTGTTTGGTTTTGGTTGTCCCTGTTATAGTTTTCAAGTTAAACCTCATGTGAGAAATTTTTATATGAATTGCTCTTGGACTCTGAGGTCTGAAAAAAACAAACAAGCCTTAGATTCTGGGGTGGGGGGCAGGGAGGGCGGGTCTTCTGGGTAATTCCAGTGCTTGGCTATTCAACCAAGGCCTCACCCAGAGGGTAGATCTAACCTGCCAAGTCTCCTCACTGACTGGCCCTCCAATAAAGCTGGCCACCAGCATCTCCTACCGATGTCCTTCCTTAGAGTACACTGCGGGACCGACTGCAGCGGTGCACTCTGAAGTGGGGAGGGAAGGGCCCAGGAAGTCAGGGTGTCTGCTTCCTTCTGGGTGAGACATTGAGTTCTGTGGCCAGTGGTCCATTTAGTGGCTTCAACTTCATTTACTTCCTGTACTCACTGTTCACTGCCATTTAAGAGTTCCAAAAAATTACAAAAATGTCACATTTTAATACCTTGGGGGTCTTAAAACAAGACTTACAAAATCATTCAAATTCTTAAAAGTTTAAAGTAACCAAGAAAAATAATGTGTTGTTTGTAATACCTGATGTTTCTGAAATTTACACGGCAGATTCTCCCATCCTGCCCAATCCTCAGGGATAATCTAATATTTTTTTTCAGACCCCAGAGTCTAAGGCACAAAACTTGTAAACATTTCTCACATTTTTCTTTTTAAAGAAAAATAAATTTTTCCAGAAAGACCCACAAATGTTAGCAAATGAAATACTTTCATTATTGCTGCATTTTTTTCAAGTTGTAGGGGTGACATCTGAAGCAGCATGCTGGTCTCTGTGCATGCACAAAGCAAGTGACAGTGACTTCTGCAGAGCCCAAAGCGCAGCACCTGAGTCCCAATTCCCAATAATAATGGTAGCCAGGGCGAAGTGACATTTAAAACTCCTAAAAATTTTTGAAAAAAGTCAGAAAAGCATTCTGTACTTTCACATTAAAACTCAAGAAGACTACTTATTAAAGAAATTTTCGAGGTAGTTTTTAGTACAGAAAGGTCCTTGCATAGGATACTACCATTCTGGCATGTAGAGATGGCTGCGCTGGAAAAATCAAAACTAAACAGAAGCAAACTGCATCACCATGAAAGACTACATGGTGAGGCCAGGCATCAGTGACATCTAGTCCAAAACAAATTTCTGGGGCCGGCAAGGCTTCCTTATTGTCCTTGTCGCCTCCTGTCAGAGAGCTGCTCTCTGGATGTGCTTGAAATTACCCAACACTTTAGTTGCCGCCGTATCCATCGTAGTTCCTGATGCAAAATTGATACCATGCCCCTCCATGCTTGTGGCTTGGCCCACAAAACTGGTCTGCGGTCTGCAAGAACCTGGAGCGTGCCTCAGCCTACCTGTAAGCGGTGCGTCCAGAGCTGCGGCTCTGATCAGCCCCCCGAAGCTGTGTTTCTTAATCAGTTTGTGTCTTTGATTCCCTTAAGATTAAACACTACCACAGGCCTGCCCCTTTGGGAACGTTACTGTATTTATTCATAAACTCACATGCACACATGTATCTCTATGGATGGCAAGTACTTTGGGACACCGCTTCATGAGCTCAGAAATCACACTTAGGTCCTCTATCACAGTCTTCTCTTTCTCCTGTGGGCTGAACATATCCGAACGATGGACCAGACATTTCTATCTTTTGATTTGCTGCTGTGTTAGAAGAAAAACCTTTCCTTAAAAGGGTGTGACAGTATTAATTTCTATCTGAAAAGACTAAAATTTCAGACTATCAGTGTAAGAATGTGGTTTACACAAGAAATCAGTCAATTATCCTTCTGGAGGTTCTAAGTCCTACTCTACTCTTTGCCCATTTTATTGAGATGTGACTGACAAGTATGAGCTGTGTATTTTTATCATGTGCAGCGTGACATTTTGGCATCCATATACACTGTGAAATCATTACCACAATTAAGCTAATTTGCAAGTGCATAACTTTGGAGTTTTCTTTTTTAATTAGTGAACTGAACTCTAATTTATGGTCTTGGCAAGTTTTAAGCATACAGCACATTACGGTGAACTACAATCTCCACGCTGTTTATTAGGTCTTCAGCTATCGCTCCTCCCCAAACTGAACAACTTCACACTTTGGCCAGTGTCCCTGGTTTGCTTCCCCTGCCAGCCCGGGCTAACTTGCCTCTTGTTCTGTTTCCTATGAGTTTGATTCATTTGGATTCCCATCCAGGCGAGACCATGTGGCACTGCCTCTCCGTCCCTTAGATAATGGCCCACGCTCACCCGTGGTGTTACTGATAGTGGAATTCCTACTCTGCCAAGGTGAGAAAATTCTGTTGTATATCGGCACAGAATATTTCCCTTATCCCTGGATGCTGAGATGGTTTTCTTACTTTGACTATCAACAACCTACAAAAGAACGTTTACATCAGTAATACTGACAGCTGTCAAAACTGAGAAGTACTCAATGTGTTCTTCAGTAGGCAAACAGACAAATCAAATGCGGCAACTATGAGTGGAGTATTCCCTGATACCAAGAAATCAGCTATCAAGTCATGAAAAGACGTGGGGGAAACTACATGTACACTGCTAAGTTAAGGAGGCAGCCCTGCAATGGCTACGCCCTTGTGGTTTCAGCCATCTGACATTGTGGAAAAGGGAAAGCAATGGAGACACTAAAAGGATCGGGGGTTTCCAGGAGTTAAGAAAAGAAGAGGGATGGACAGGTGCTTCATAGAAGATGGTTAAGACAGTGAAGCTACGTGGCACCACATTTTAATGGTGGACGTGAATCATTTTACATTTGTCAAAAGTAGTAGAATGTGCAGGACCAAGCGTGAACCCTAAAAATAAAGTTTTTTTTTTTTTAAATTTTAACTTAGGTTTAGTTTCTTTAATTGCAGAACAAAGCTGTCGTGCCATCCCATCAGGCTATCGGGAGCATGAAATGAGATGACTACTTCTTAGAACTCTGGCAGGTAATTGTCCAATAAATATCAGGTCCTCTTTGGAGAATTCTCTCAATGACCCCCGGGCAAACGCCACGGACCTTTCTGCAATTATTTCATGCTCCCTGTAAAAGCATCAAGATCAAAACTTTCAGCTGGTTATTACATTTTGACCCCTTGACTCTGTAAAATAATTAGGAATCAATTTATTTGGCGAGTATTTGTGCAGGCCAAGTGCTCTGTACTGCAATGAGGCTAGTTTATTTTTTAAATGCAAGAAACGCCCTCCTCTCTAAAAGAAGCATTAAATCTGTCTGGGAAGATAAGAAATGAAAAAGCAAAGCATCAACTCAGCTATATATGATAAGGTGGAAGATGCGTGCCATAATAAACACTGGAACGTCTTAAAAATTCAAGAACTGAGAGTGGAAGGCCCCGTGGAAGTGGTCACTCAGTTCCAAAATGAGCTTCGTGGTGAACGGATCTGTAGGAAGATTGGCCTTTTCTCAAGCTTGACATTGTGAAGTCGTCTATATCTGAAACTTTGAATACTGTCATCAGCTTCCTCTGTGACAAAACCAAAGGACTGTTTCTTAGAAGATGGCGTATAATTCTATGGGAAAAACATTTATTTTAGAACAAATGGTTTTTAAAATTGGTTATGTGAATTATACAATAAAAGAGGCCATCGAAATTAGTCACATACCTTTTTCCCAAACATAAATTTTAGGATGACATTGTTTTAAAAAGCAATCAATTAAAATTGTATTTTATGGGCTTGGGATATAGTTCATCGGCACAGGGCCTGCCCGGCAAGCAGAAGGCCCTCAGTTGATTCTGGGTACCCAAAACAAACAAATAAATAGCATTTAATAAAGTACATTTCCTAGAAGTGTAATGTCTGGTTGATTCACAAGATACCAAGTGCCTGTACGAGAGAGGGAGTGCCGGCCTCCTAGAGCTCTGGGCTCGCGGCGAAGGCAGCGTTTCAGGCACAGACGGACCAGATACGCAGGCACAAGCGTTTTGAGTCCTTCTCTGCACGCACACCAGCAGCCTTCCCAGGGCTGGGCGGCTCCAGAGCCCACAGCTCAGCCTTCTCCGGCAGGCAGGCAGGCACCGCAGCACCCACGGAGGGTCGTGGCACCCACGGAGGGTCGTGGCCGGCCGGGCTGGGCCCACGAGGGTCGGGCGAGGGGACGTGGCCTCCCCGGGCTGCAGCAGGGCGGGACTCGCTGCTGCCTTGGCTGGAGCCGCCCCCTTGGGCCTCTGCTTCTGGCCGAGCACTCCTCCCCCTCCC